>JBBMKB010106060.1:0-10027 GCA_037833945.1 Alaria marginata
TCCCTCACCTAAACGAATGGTGCTCCAGATCAACCGCGATTTCCCGGCACGTCTCCCTGCCCCCCCCCCCTTCCCTCTTCCGCCTCCTCCCTCCTCGTCGCTCGAGCTGTCCGATCCGTCACCGCCACCGCCACCGCCACCACCGCCATCCCCAAGAATATCGGAGACCATCTTGTCGAGGGCGTCTACTGTGTCGATGAAAATGGCTGCCGGAGCATCATCGGCGTCTAAGGGTTCCGGGCGCACCAGCTGGGAAGCGTCCGGGGCTTGCACCTGTATCGCACAAAAAAAAAAATGAAATTTACACTAAGCTATGAACTAATTTGGGCTGGCCGGTGTTACTTGCCGGGTTATTCTCGAGGTGGCCATTTCATTCGTTTAGTTTTCAAGAGCTTTCCCCGCCTTTTGAACTTGCGACAACCCAGGGATTTCAAGCCAACTATATCCCGAAGGGGAAGCTTGGAAGCTCTTACCAGGTATAGACCCACTTACTGTAATGTCGGTGCCTTCGGAGGCCGCCCTAGGCACTTCTCTGGCCTCTCAGAAATACTCTCAGCTCTTAATTGCCGACGGGGAAATTATTTTTCCGGATCGATCTGCAGACTGTTTTTCGTTTTCCTCTTTGTTGGTTGTTGCTTTGTTGTTGTTGTTGTTGATGTTGTGTGTGTGTGTGTGTGTTTTTTTTAACCTGCCTCTTCTGCGAACACCACGAAGGCACAAACCAAGCTCCGATAGCCACAGTATCTACGTACCGCAAAAGCACAGCAGAACAGCCTGCAATCGGCTCTGCACAGAGCAGCAAAGCACATACTACAGCAGTAGAGGTTCGTGTCGACCAGAATGTGCGACAACGCAAGCAAGCAGACAAGAGCAAGTGCTGCCGAGAGCAACCACGTACTCGTACGAGCATTTTTTTTCTGTTTCCTTTTTTCCTCTATGTCCTTTGAATAATGTGTTTATAAAAAGCCAACAGCAACTGATTATTTTGTTTTTCTCCAAGCACCGCTGACACTCAGCCCTGTAACGGACCGGATGGCCTTCTATTAATAGTAGAAGTAATATACTATTTTTAGTCTCGAATGTGACTGACGTGAACCAAAACAGCCGTCCTTTTGCTGCCACTTCTACCACAAATGTTCCACGCTGCTGCTGTGTGCGCGTTTTAGTAAACTGTTTTTTTCCACCCATCAACATCCAGCACCACCCAGTGCCCGTGTCGATTCGTCATACTAGAGACGAAAGCCCTACCGGTATATCATAGTCACAAAAAAATCGAGACAGACATATACATCGCAAGTACGACAACAAGATGCCAGATATTATACATACGCGGTATACTCATGCATGCTGCGTCCGGGTTGCTTTCCTGGACCATGGCGGCGGGGCTCTTGGCATTTTCAAGTCGCCAGCTTGCACCTACAATCAATCATACACCTCTGTCCGCTTCACATAACTTATTCTATTTCTCCTTCCTGGGCAAGTGTAGCGGGCGGCGAATTCCGCCCGCGGAGAGAAGCGACTTGTATTAACTGTATATATTACATTTGTTTTGCTTAAAAAAACTAAAATATTACAAATTATGATGGTAAGACATTGCCTTAAGACATCAGTCTAAGATAATAAAATGTCAGGATATTGAAATATTAAGACATTGAGATATTACGTCCACGATATCGACGAAGGCGGCTGGGGAAACATCGTCAGCGTCTAGGGGTTCCGAGCGCACCACCCGAGAAGCGTCCGGGGCTTGCACCTGCACAAAAAAAATAAAAAAAATATATACTACTACTGTATGATAGCCTTCGCTAAAAACTCGCGCTGCTGGATATTTGTAACCGTCGTTACCTGCTGTGCAAAGATGTCAGAAGACGGCACTTTCACCCCTTGACGGACGGCAACTTTCCAATAATTTACTTTGACTGACGTCTCATTACTAAGTTTTAGTGTGGAATGCTCGATTTTACACCCTTAACCGCTGTACGTTTCCCCTTGACTGACCGTCTCCTGACATCTTTGCTGCTGTGTGAGTGTTGGTGGGACGAAAGAGAGTCCCAACACAACCCAACAAAACCCTACAAAATTGCTTTGCTGTCATTGGGCGTTGGTGTGTGTGCGTCCCAAGATGGTAAAAAGTGGTATTTTACGCGAGATCAGGTCGTCAGGCGGGATATGCACCATGCACCAGTCAGGACAAAACCGGGCACGCGAGGCCGGAAATGAGCCGCCATATTTGGCGCCGTCGGGCATCAGGATCTCGCTTCGCTCGTAAAAATATTACCAGGTAAATAGTACCGACCAGGGCAATAAATACCTGGTACAAACCACTAAACATGACCAAACTTCAAAACATGTATGATCAATATCATAGAAAAATACCAAAATGCAATCAATTATTTACGATGACACATGGCCATGTATGATAAGACACTGCTGTAAGACATGATAATATATAAATGTATACGGTGTTAGAAAATATGTGATACTTGATATATAATATTATGTAAATGTGACAACAGCAGGGGCGACGACCAAAAACAACGACAACGAAGATGGCAACGACTTTTTGTCGGAAAAACACGGTTACCCGTCAAAATTATAATTGTTTTCCCAGCACTGCCGCGATGATACTGTTTCGAACGTCCCATCACCTGCGCCGGCATGTAGTGGAACGCCCGAACCTCAACCTCATAAGGGTGGGGGTGGTGGTGGTCCAACCCGCCACCGGCATCCAGCACCGACTGATCGCGCATAGACTGATCACGCCCTTCCAGCTCCATGCCCATTCCCATACCCATGCCCAGCGACGGGGAAAGCGTCGATATCTACCGGTCGTAGAAAAAAAAACAGGCGGGACAGGGAACGATAATGTTAGACAAAGGGGGAAGACGACACCGAATTGCAAACAGGATGTGCAAATCTTTATTTTTGATTGCACACTGCCAATATTTTTCTGCACACCCCGAATGCCTGCCTCCCAAGGTGTAATCAGAACACACTGGTTTTTACAGTTTGGGGGGTTTCAGGAATAGGGTTGGGGTTACGGCTAGAAGCAGGCGGGACAGCAACGGTATTTACACAAAGGGGGACAATAACACCTAATTGCAAACCGGGTCTGCAAATGTTGTATCTGCACACCCCGAATGCCTCCTGCGGCGCAATCGTAGTATATTGATGTTTAAGTGTTTGGGGGTTTTAGGGCAAGAGGAAGGATTCAGATTATACCCATTCCCATGTCAATGCCCAAGGATGGAGAAAGCGTCGGTAAGCAGGAGGGACAACAACGGTGCTTCTTAGGCAAGGGGGGACGGTGACACCCAATTGCAAACCGGATTTCTGCACACCCCGAATGCCTCCCAACGTGTAATATAAACATGTGGTTCATTTTTTTGTAAGTTTTTGGGGGGTTTCAGGGTTTGAGTTACAGTAGGATTAAGGTAAAACATATACTGTACTACACCCGTGAGATACATGTTACCCGGTAGATATGATCGCACTTGGAATTAATTTCTGTAGTACGACGTACATTAGTACAATGTTAAAACGCGCGATCGATGTATCACACACAGCTTGCGAAGTGAGTTTCGACGAAATCCTCGACCTCACAGCTGGAGTGTTTTTATAACTTTTTATAATGTTAAATTAAAGCCTCCAGACCATCAAAACCCCGCTTGTAATACTGCACAAACCACATACGGCATGTCTACAAAACTCACCGGCGTGAGGTCGAGGGGGGTGACAGCGTTAGGCTTGTCCCTGATCCGGGGCACGAAAGGCGTGTCCCTGTTGTTGTCGATCTCAGACATAAACGCCTCCTGAGGTTTGGGGATATCGACCACGTTGGACACCATGGAGGCGTACTTCTCGGGTCCGCTGCGAGCGGCGGAAGCCACCGTCTTGAGCTGGTCCCGCATGAGAGCCACCTGCCTCGAGAAAACACAACAACAAAAATGACGAAATTATAAATACATATATACGAAGTACCAAGTATAAACGTTTGTGCAAATACATACCAGGGTACCAGGTATATACGAAGTACCTGGTACCAAGTTTAGACGTTTGTGCCGTCATTCATATTGAGCCGTTCTTTCTGGTGCCGCATCCACAAAAAGATAAAACAAATATGAAATGCTTATAACGTAAATACGAATGTAGTTCGTATAATATGTGTGTATTGCTTTCAGGCATTAAACCGCCCTCGAGATACAACGATGAGCAACACACTGTTCTCGAAAGGAAAGAGTGAACAACGAACTGCCCACTACGACAGAGCCAAAAAATGTGCACATAAAAGCCCTCAAGAGGCAAGAATGGGCAATCCAACGCCCAAGAGGGGCTAAAATGGACAACCATATGCCTTCGAGAGGCAAAAATGAACAGTCAAAATGCCCTCAAGACGCAAGAATGAACATTCCAATGGCTTGCATAGGCTATAATGAGCAATCCCAAGTCCACAAGCGGCGAAAATGGGCAACCATGTGCACTCGAGAGGCAAGAATGAGCAACTGAATGCCCAAGAGAGGCAAGAACGAGCGACCACAAAGCCCTCGAGAAGAAATAAACAATATCAGCACGGGCGAGGAAGGAAGCAGAGTCTTGCCTGCTGGTTCGCTCCCTTTCCGGAGGCCTCGTCGAGGTAGGAGTCCACGTCCTCCAGAAGAGTTTCTACCACGTCCGCGATACCCTGCGGCGACGAAGCGTGCGTCACGAATGTAACGATAACGGCAACGACAACATCAGGGTTAGGAAACAACGAAAACAACAAGCACAGCAACATCGACGCCAACAACAAGCACAGCAACATTGACAACAACAACAAGCACAGCAACATCGACGACAACAACAAGCACAGCAATATCGACGACAACAACAGCACACACCTACAACAAGTACTACAACGACAGCGAAAATATAATGACAAACAACACGTTGCCCCTGCGGCGATAAGGCATGGGTCACGAAGATCACGGCAGCGACGTCAGCAACGACCACATCCAGGGGAAGGAAACCACAAAAACAGCAACGACAGCAACATCAACGACAACGACGACAACAACGTAGGCGATAACACTAAACACTGACAACAACCACAACAACAACAACACCAACACCAACACCAACACCAACAACAACAACAACAACAACAACAACAACAACAACAATAACAATAACAACAACAACAACAACAACAACAACAACAACAACAACCCACCCCAACAAGGGAAAGCAGGACAACAAAATAAAACGCCTCTTCGAACCTGGAAAACTTCAGGGTCTCCGGCGTCTCCGACCTCCGGCAGCCCGAGCTCCCCCTCCTGCCTGACATGGTTGAGAAAAATCTGTATGACCTCCAGCACCTGTTTACCGCACCCCTCGGCCTTCGATCTGAACTCCGGAAAGGTGGCGTTGTACGCATAATCCTGGAACCAAACAAACAAGACACAAGTGTTTGAAACGACGTGGAAGTGTCGTGAGCTTAAGCTAAATGTTTACCCATCCGCCGGAGGATAACGCAAAGCAAATAAAACCAAAACAAACAAACAAGGGTAGCAAACAAAGCCAACGAACAAACGCGACAAAAATGCAACACACGCACAAGCGTGTACAGCAAGCGTATACAGCGAACAAACGAATAAACGCAACACACGTATGAATACACGCGTGCATATGTTATATCATAGCAAACGAACGAGCAATTGGAAGAATACCTCAGGATTTTTTTTTGTGAGTATGCAGCTTCCGACGTTTCATGCTATGCGCGTGTCGTACAACTCCTTGATTGTATTCATAGTACAGCAGGGGTCCCCCGATAAGGCGGTCTGAATAAGGCGGTATCCTGATACAAGGCGGTTAAAATCGCTTGGCGCCACTGGGGAATTGCACTCATGACCTGGAATGAATAAGGCGGCTTCCCTCAATAAGGCGGTCATATTTATCTGGCACATCACCGCCTTATTCGGGGACCCCTTCTGTGTGGGTACTGATATGCTCATCCACTACCCTAGCAGCCCGCATTGCTTCATGTGACTGACGCTGTCATAATTTTATTTTATTTTACGTCACTCTTTTTCCTTTTGGAGTTCCCAAAAAAGGGTGTGTGGCAAGAGCGGAAAAATGATGCTATACTAATTCCAAGTATTTTGTCCCGAAAAACGTGAGTGCAGTTTTAAAGGGGTTAATCTTTATATATAGTTACCATGATATTTAACCATCCGCCAGAGGAAACGCACAAAGAAAAAAAGAAAGAAAGAAAAGTTAAAAAAAATACCGCCCGACCAAAAACGGACGAACCTCTTGTCCTCCCCCATCAGGAATAGCGTTCGAAGCCTTCGTCCCGACCAGCAAGCTCTCGAACAGCTGCCGAACGAACTTGTCCCCTTCCCCCTCCTCGTCGCCGCCTGCTCCATCCGCCTCGTTGCCCCGTAACGGGGTGCCCATGAGCACACTGTCAATACTCTGACTCATCTTGTGTGCGCCGTTTCTCCTACAGTAGAGCTACTACTATTTTACTATGTTGTGGTTCAAGGAGGTTGCTCGAATAGGCTGTTTCGTCCACTGCTCCTCCTCCGCCTCCTCTTGCTACTGCTCCTGCTGCTGATGTGGGCGTTTCGTTGTATAGGGGAGGGGGGGCGATGGGAAGCGGGCAGGGAGAGGAGGATGTAATGATCGTATCATACATGGCCGTAGTCCGTCGTAAATAAGACCATAGACCCTCGCACCCCTACGCATGCCGGGACGGAGCACATCAGGTTTTCCCCGACCATGCAAGGGTATTGAGTTGTAACCCTTTGGGGACCCGAGGTATTTATCATACCTGGTATATCAGAGTATAGCGACCTAAAAAGCGACAATTGCGGTCTTGTTAGGGAGGGCCAGTAGACGAATGCTACGATACTAGGTATTAGTATAGCACTTTTTGGCTATTTTGTTTTCTAAATGACGGGGGGTTCCTTTACCCAAAATCGTAAAAATCTCATTATTTTCTTCGCAAAATAATTGTTTTATATACCTAACCTAGGCCATGCATGGGTTTGTTCATCGGGCTGCACTTTCAGTGTGCTCAAAACCCGTTTTTGGGGCGACTTACTAACAGTATAGAGTAATATAATATTCCTCAAGTGAGAGAGAGGAGCCTCCAAAAAAAAAAAAAGAGCACCTCTAACGTAGCATGTTTCAGTAACAACTCAACTACCATCATACCATCATACTGCCTGCGCACGTGCCGTACACAGCAGTACACACTATTACGGGGGACCATAGTAATTAGGACCAAATGTTGTTAGTAAAAATAGGGAAATATGTAGGTTTTTATGTGTACCGTAGGTCCTATTTACTATGGTCCCCCGTAATACTAGTTCACACCAACCATTCCGTTGCACTTCGGACACACCCCCTACCCCAGCAGCCAGCAGCCCGGGCTGCATCACGTGGCAAATGCTTATCCTTACTAATATCGTAGTCGCCATTGTTTGTCGACGGCGTTTTCCCGAAAACAAAAACCGCCGGCCCGAAAGGTCAGCTTCGACCAATCAGGCAACAGTAGTGGTGTTGCACACCAGTGTTTTTGCAAGGTGGTGTTGCAGAGGGCCTCTCTATTCTGCAAGGAGTTATGCAACTCCCTCGCAGCATGTTTCTGCTCGTGCTGCATGCACCTCGCTCGCCCCACCGTGTATAGAGAGGGTTCGCGAGGCCGCGCTTCCAACCGAAATGGGCGCTGTATGATACCAGGGGTCGAAAAAGGTACATACACTATCGTTATCGTCCTTCCCGCAAGAAAGAGCCCCACAACAAAAACCTAGCCTAAGAACTACGGAGAAATAAGAAAATCGACAGCTGTCACACTAAAGTTATGTTGCAGGACACCCTTCTCAAATAAGAAATCTAGCCTGAAACCATTACCAGAGGTACCTGGTATCTCGGTTTCTTACCAGAGGATACGTATCATACGAGTATGATACCGCTGCTGTACAGTTCGTCTTGGCGGTATTGCCCACGGCGTCTCATTGAGCTTAATCATATACTGGTACTTCAGATCTATATCAGGTACTCTTTTTATAAAGCATTAGTAGCTCTAGAGTCCATCATATATTGCGCCATATAGCAGTCGAGGCAGCTACCGGTATCTTAGCGTAGCCTTCAGCTGCTGTTGTTTTTATGAATATCACTACGATCGCAGTATCATAGCTCTGCTGTCTGATGCCGTGCTTTTACCTGGACCACCTGTATCGTACAGCAGCAAATCCTCTCCTTGTCTTGCTCGAATCGATATCATATCGTCCCTGGTGCTCAGTAATCCGTTGGTCGAACGGTTGGTTCGTTGTTCCATACCGGACCGGTTTCGTATTCATAGCTAAACACATTACGGGGAGCGACACCACCCCGACTACAACCCGTAGCGACAACAGCACAGCCACGATAATTGAGACGCCAAACCTACACGCAGCAAGCACTCTACTGGTACGTGGTGTGCTCGTCGTGTTTGCCTTCATCTCTGCGACCCCACCCTTGCTGTACAAGCACAAGCCTCTTGCCTTTGTAGGCTTTTTCTAAAAAATATCGAAAGCTCAAACACCTTACCCGAAAGCTACCGAGATGCACTACGCCCTCGTGCTCCCAGCCGCGACCTTGCTAGATCGTTGCTTTCATGCTTACACACGAAGCAGCGTCGCCCTCCCTTGCTTGCTTGCTTTGGGACTCACATTTTCGGCGGTTTGATATCTCTCAGCCAGCCAGTTCGTAAATTTGCACCGCCTGCGACCGTTTGAATTTTCACCTGAACCAAAGACGGCAATTCCTTGAGAGCCCGTCGACAACCCACACCAGCTGATGCTCCAGATCCCGTCTCCTTTCCTCGCTCAACGGAGAAGCTTGCGCGTGCTGTGTGCTGGTTAGCCACTTTGCCCTCGTACACCACAACAGGGAGTTCCAGCAAAATCCAAGTATATTTTTGTTACGGGGACGATAAAACATGTCAGCCAATCAGATCGCCTGATTTCGCATCCTTTCGCGACTCTCATCTTGCATCTCGAAATAATCCCGCCGCCTCTAAGCTAGGAGTGTGCCCTGCTCTACCCCCCTTCCCCCCCGCCACGCCGCCCCCCGTGTCCCCCGCCGGTGACCACCTCCCTGCGATGGTTTTCATGGTGCCGAAAACGTATTCGGCGTTGCTCGTGGTCGCAATGGCAGCGGTGGTTTGCCTGCTCCATGGGACGCACGCCTGGACTGCAGTCAATGTTGCTTCCACAGGGGGATCAACTCAGCAACATCGCCATCAGGCTCGTCCGACGAGCAGGGTCGTGCAAGCGAGGCCGTTGCCGAGAGCGAGCGAGGTCGGACTCAGAGCCCACGGTGGTCCTTCTCTGTAAGTACTGTGGCACTTGCACGTTCTGGCGCTGTTTCTCTGAGAGAGAGCTGTCTGGGGACGGCACACGAAACATGATCCTTGCCATATCGGGCTCGCATCTCCTTACTGTTCCTTGTTGCTGCTGTCTCTGCTGCTGTTGCTCCACATGAGCCCGAAGCCCAGATCATCGTACCGGCATGCCACATGCCACGTACCTGTGGCACCTCTGAAGCCACTCTAAAAAGTACAAAGTGTGTTGGTTGTTGGACATGTCATATCGCGTGTCCATCACCAAGCTGTGTCCTATACTCGTACATACCTGCGGTACAGTATTTCACATCGCCGAGTGTTGACCTTTTGTGCCAAGTTGCACTCTTGCTTCGCAAATAAAGGTAACATCGCGGTGTGTTACTTTCAGAGTTCGAGCTTTTGCACACGTACAGCAGTGCGTAGAACCTGTGTGGGGCCCATAATTAGTGTTTACTCCAGAGTTATTGGAGCCTGCCCTGTGACCACGGACTTGACTATGGGGTTGAGAACAACATCAACAACAACCTCGTCGAAAATCGTAGAAGAGCTGCTCGTACTCAACGACTCGGCGTAAAGCAGCATCATCAGTCGTTTGTATTGCCGCTACAGCAGCTCGGCTACTGTAGTATGCGAAAGTAAACCAGCTGCTTATAACCA
>JBBMKB010106071.1:0-10026 GCA_037833945.1 Alaria marginata
GCCCCTCCCCCCCCTCCGCTCCCAATCCACCTCCTTCTCTCCACATTCCTCCTTCCGAGTCACGGCCACCTCCCTCCCTCCCCCTCCCCCCGCGCCTCAAAGCCAACCAGTGCGTGCGCCCATAGCCCTAGTCTCCGCGCGCGGCGACCTCTTACTCCCGGGGGGAGACCTCAGCCCTCCTCCCCTGCCATCGTCCCTAGCAATCCCACCAAACCGAGTCCTACCGCCAGCCTCCTCCGGGTCAACTCCACCAAACCGAGACCTATTGTTATGATTGCTACCAGAGACAGAGGAGCCCGAGGCAACAGAGCGAGCGTCAGCCGATCGCGGAGATGCAGCGGTACCCCTGCGAGGGTGGTCTCTATTCCCGTGACCATTGGCACTACCGTTCAGGCTAGTATTATTGGCGTTGCCGTTGCTGCCGGGACCCCAGGCCGCCTTGGAGAGGCGGCCGCTTATGTTGCTCACGGCCGTGCTGGCGCTGACGCCCGAGCGGGCGGAACGAGCGGAGCGGGCTGATCTCGCCGACCTCACCGAGCCCTGGATATAAGCGCACGAGTGTTACAGAAAACAAAGTTTGGTTTGGGTTGGTTTGGTTCGGTTTGGGTTGGTTTGGTTTGGTTTGGTTCGTTTCAGTTCGTTTTAGTTCGTTTTGGTTCGTTTGGTTTGGTTTGGTTTGGTTTGGTTTGGTTTCGGTTTGGTTTGGTTTGAATTGGGTTCTGGATAAAATGTGGACGGGGCAGGGGAGGAGGGGGGGAGGGGGGGGCATTGGCGCTGATGCCGAAGCGGGCGGAGCCGGCCGATATCGCCGACCTCACTAAGCCTAGGACACGGCACAGAACGCGGCAGCACTATATTTACTGGAAGATACTTGGTACGAAATCATGCTCGAAATTCGTTTTTTTTACACATGCGAAACCGTTTTTATAAACAATATCGCGCAGGATATATGTATACATCATACCCCAAACAATAATTTGAGCATCTGGCCGAGTGCGTCTTGTTCCCTTTAGATTTGCAAGCACTTTTTGGGGGTCAGACTGCTTGGAATTAGAGTTATACCTGGTGATTTTTTCGTCAAGATAAAACGAAATGGAAAAAATGCTTGGCGACTGCAGTAGAAAGCGGGGCTTCTTATATAAAGCGGTTCGAATAAGGCGGTCACTCGATGTGGGGTGGTTGAAATCAACTGGCACGGCTGTAACTCTGCGTACACTGCCTGTACGCATAGGGCGACCTCTCGATATAGGGCGGCAAGAATTTCATCGCACTATATCGTACCGCCTTTTACAGTATAGGCCCACCAATAAGAAACTATCCAATAAGAAACTAATGCTCACTTTTCAAGGGACGCTAAGAAAGAAGGACGAAGAACTCGTGCTCACCGGCGAGCACCATAATAAATCCTATTTAAAACCTATCCTCAAGGTTGCTACCTAAGGTTGATGGCAAAATAAGAAACAGAGGCTCACTCGAAATAGGTGTTTCTTATTGGCGGGCCTATACCGCCTCATATAGGCCCCACTACGGTACAGTACTCTACTGCGGGGGACCATAGTAAATAGGACCAAATATTGTTAGTGAAAATAGGGTAATATATAGGTTTTCGTGTGTACCGTAGGTCCTGTATACTATGTTCCCCCGTAATATTACGGGGGAACGTGGTTAATAGGACCAAATATTGGTAGTAAAATTAGGGAAATATATTGGTTTTCGTGTGTACCGTAGGTCCTGTTTACTATGTTCCCCCGTAATAGTAGTTTACTCACATCGTCGGACGCCGGGGACCGAACACCACCACCACCACCACCTCTAGCCGGAATCTTGCCGAGTCTCGCAGACGCGAACATGTCGCCACCGGCCTGGATAAACACAACAACAACAAAAAGTTAGGTCGCGAGGAGAAGCGATAGGATAAGAACAATGATAGGATAAGAACAATGTTCGCGGGCGGCAAAAAAAAGTTTGGGTGCAAGTACTTGGTGATAGGTTGGGAACATATTTTGGAAGTAGGTTGGGTGCAGTATTTGGAAACAGGTTGGGTGTGGTATTTAGCAGTAGGTGAGGTACAGCATTCGGCTGGAGGTGGGGGCGGGACCAAATCAAACCAAGCTGCACACAAACCAAACCACATCCAACCAACCAGGTCAAACAAAAATCAAACAAAAACCAAACCAAAATCAAACCTAAACCCAAACCACAAACAAAAAACAATAACCGCACCATACAGCACCAAATAAAGCCAAACCAAACCGCCCCAAAACTAACCGTAAATTTCTTTCGAACTTTTAGGGCCTCATTTGTCTGCCGGTCAGGTCAGCCTTACCCCTGCCAAATCAAACCAACCAAAAAACCAAACACCAACCCGCACCAATGCCTTACCAACACCAAACCAAAAACCAAAACCAAACACAAAACTCAACCCAGTCATCACCTGCTTTCGAGCGTTCAGGGCCTCGGTCTTCTGTCGGCCAGCCTTATACCTTCTCAGTAAGCGGCGCCTATCGCCACCCTTACTCTTGAACCACATGGCCAACTCTCGTAGGTCCGCCTCGGGCATGTCCTCCACTGCCCGCGGCATTTGCGAGTCGACGCTCATCTAGGGGGGAAGGGGTGGGGGGGTGGGGGTGTCGGTCAGCACGATGCGCAGAGTTATTTAGAGACGTGGGCGTCGTTAAGGACAGAAGTTTTAAGCAGGAAATTTCTTGTCGCGGTAGATGGACATGAATTATCGGTCCGAGGAGAGGATACGCTCTCGTGACATGCTATGTATGAACCAAAGGAAACGGTCGAGCGGACCGATCAACGAACCAAGAAACCCATACAACCCAGAACTTCATCAATTAATCTACCAATTTTTCAACGGATCAACCAATCAATCCATCAAACAAAACGAATCCATCAGCCAATCAACCAACCAATCACATCAAACCAACCAAACAGTCAACCCATCAAACCATCCAATAAGCAGTACGGAGCATGTACTCTCTCGCACGCCAAAAAAAAACGGTCTGTGTTCGTAGAGTGAGCTGGTCGGAACGGGATCAATACCACTAACACCACCACCGCAACACTAAAAATCTAGCCAACAACCAACTACCAATGCCAAAACCTAGCAACATATCATCTACTCCGCGGTCACAAGACAGCGACGCCAAAAATCTAGCCCCAGCACCAACTCCGACACCAAGAACAAGAACAAGGACAAGGACAAGAACAAGAACAACAATAACAACAACAATAACAACAAGAACAAGAGCACCCAAAACCTAGCTCCGACCCCCGACTCACCCCGCTAAGGTCGGAGCAAACCGACTGCGTCTCCCAGGTAGCATCGCCCGTCACATCCGGCGCCCCTTGCTCCAGCATAGCGATCTCGTCGACCAGCTTGCGGAGGTCGGCGACTTGCTGCTCCTGGCGCTGGCACCTGCACATCAGCTCCATGCGCTCAGCCTGCAACAAAACGGACGGGGACGGGGACGGGGGTGCAGCGACGGCGGCCAGTAGAGGTTACCACGTCTTCGAGAAACTTTTCCATTGGTCAACTACTAGTATTTCGCGATGTTTTATTGGTGGGCACACGCACTTTAACCTGCACATCAGCTCCATGCGCTCAGCCTGCAACACAACGGACGGGGAGGGGGGGGGTGCAGCGACGGCGGTCAGTAGAGCTTACCACGTCTTCGAGAAACCTCTTCATCGGTCAACTATCCGTACATATTTCGCGATGTTTCTTTGTTGGACACACGCTCGCACTTGGCACACCCATTAGCACTTGGCACACCCTAACCCCACCCGGGCCTGACCCCACTTGATGGTGCAGACATAATTATGAAAAATGTATAAGCGACAGCTGTCGGCGTAGTAGTCACAACTGACTGAAGGTTTTACCACGATCGCCCGCAACAAAAACACCACCACCAGCTCTCCGGTGGGATACAAAAACCAGCCCTCCGCGGGCAGGAGCCGCCAGAAGCCCCGGGAGCACGAAAAGCGAGCCGTCATCCCACGTGTCGGTCGCGGCAAACCGAGGGCCGGCCACACAGCCAGCGAAACAATTGTTGAATAAGTGGTGATCGGCAACACGGCCAGCAAAACAATTGCTGAATAAGTGGTGATCGGCCACACAGCCACCAAAACAATTGTTGAATAAGTGGTGATCGGCCACACAGCCACCAAAACAAAATCTCGACTAAGCGGTCAGGTACCCTCGAGGCGGCGGCGGCGGCGGTGATCACGGCGACGGTTTCGTTGCGAACGTGTAGACGCATGCTCAACATACGTGTGGCGTCTCGGGGGGGGGGGGTACCTTACCACTTCTTCGAGAAAATGGTTGACATACTCTTTGCAGTATATATACCCTAATCCTAACACTAACCCAACCAAACACAAGCAACCAATGTACGGTTAACCCCCTTCGTCTCGTAAACAGTGTGCCTCAACCCTTTTCTCGAATAAGTGGTAAGCTCTACTGTCTGGGGGACATCCTGGGATATCCTCGGGGTTTACTACTGATGTGTGGGCATGCATGTTCCGGCACAGAAAACTGGAAACCTCACCGACCATGATTTACAGTGGGGAACCCGGTTTAAGAGCCCCCTCGGAACGGCTATAGGTATAAATAGTGTAATCGCTCTTATCTCCGTACCGCTCTAGTACGGGGGAACGTATATAGTTAATAGGAAAAAATATAGAAATATATAGATTTTTGTGACTACCTTACGTCCTATTAACTACGTTCCCCCGTATTAGTAAGCTGTGTGTTCGACTCGCTGAGTCACCAACAAAACTCCGGAACAACAACAACACCACCACCACCAACACATTTTCCTCCAGGTTAACGCCACCACCCACCTTGATGTCCGCCAACTGCGAGCGAAGGGCGGTGCCAGCGACGCGCGGAGCACCGTGGTTGCTGTCCATGGAGTCCCGAGTCTCGCACTTAGACCTGGCTGGACTGTCCATGTCGTCGTCAAGGTTGGTCGAACCCGATGCCTCTTGGGTCTGAAGCCTTGCCATGACGGTCTGAATTGAATGCACAAAATAAGTACCCGGGGAAGGAAAAAATAACTCAGCACGCAGTAGCGGGGACGATCGGCTGGTGTATCATATAATACCTCATAGCATATCACAGAGTGTCTTGTCATTAAACAACAATTATAACATTAATCACACCGACAGCAGCCGCACAACTGCACGCACCGACAACAACCCCAACAATACTACCAATAACAACACCACCTCCCCCGACAACAACACCAAGGACAGCACCAAAACACATCAACAACCACAACATCGCCATTCCATCACCAACAAAACAACTACACTACGGGCACCACCACCAACAACAACCACACCACCACCACAACAACACACAACCACCAACACCACCGCCAACACTACCACCACACTAGCGCAGCCTTAACAATCTCATCCTCAGCCAAAAGTAACATCCATACCACCACCACCACCACCAGAAACAAATCGCCAGATATTTTGACGGGTCGGGTCAACTCTCGCGGGTCGAGCCGGGTCAGGGTGACTCAACCCGACCCGTGAGATTGCGAACACCTCTCGACCCGACCCGACTCGACCCACGAGACTTAAAAAAACTCCTGACCCGACCTGCGGGTCGGGTCATGACCCGTGAAACCCCCTACAAAGAACCACACTAGCGTCACCTTAGTAATCTCCTCCTCCTTCCGCTTGGCCCTCCTCCTCAAGCGATCAATCTGCTCCTGCTGGTCTTCGGCTAGCCTAGACAGGCTGTCCCGCGCAGATACCGCATCATCAAGATTCGCCTGCACGACAACAGGCAACGAGACCGAATGGCAAAAACACAAGAGCACGTTTGTTTGACATTGCACGCATGGCCAGCTCTCCTTGCTTGCTGTCTTTGTGTTCGCGGTGTATATCTCTGTCTCAAGGCTTGCGTCAACGGAGCTTGTCTCTCTGTCTCTAGAATGATGAATCTGCACGGGCACGATATAGGTGCCCCTTGTATGTCGATAGGTGGAAACCACAGCCTACTGTGAGAGCACACACACAGGCCAAAAACATAAAAAAGGGCTATTACGGGGGACCATAGGAAACAGGACCGAATATTGTTAGTAAAAGTAGAGAAACATATAGGCTTTTGTGTATACTAGAAGTCTTATTTACTACGGTCCCCCGTAATACTAACTAACCCCTTTGGGGCTTCAGAGTTGGAAAATTGACGAAACAAATGGACGATTCCAGAATCGTTCACACGAAGCAGCCGGGGACGCCGGCTAGAATGTGTGTTCAAAGCACAACGGTAGGAGGTATTCGACACACGCACGGCCTTCTGATACTCGTTTATACTGCTGCAGGCTCTTCCTGGACGGTTGATAATATCGAAAATCTCTTGTTTTTGGTCGATAGAAACGGCCTCAAAAGGGTTATAGTCTAATAGGTTAAGGAGCCTCGTCATTCATAAAATATGCTGGCTAAAAAGTGCTATACTAATACTAGTATGCTATACCAATACTATTACGGGGGGCCATAGTAAATAGGACCTACGGTACACACAAAAACCTATATATTTTACTAATTTTACTAACAATAATCGGTCCTGTTTACTATGGTCCCCCGTAATAGTACTATTAATACTGTAGAGGTACACCAGTAGTATTTGCCTTCTGAGGGTACTCACTTGAGGAGTATTACTGTATGCCTCACCCCAAAAAACCAAGTTTGAGTAAAATTAAAGTGCAATCCGATAAACAAACCCATGGCCTAGGTATACATTTTTTTTTTTGCAGAAACAAGAATGACATTCCGACAATTTCGGGTTAAGGAGCCCCGTCATTCGGAAACAAAAATGCCAAAAGATGCTATACTAATAGTAGTATTAATACCTCTATCGTATCATACATAGCACGCGTCCGTAGTAGTATTAATATAGCACGCGTTGTAAGTCAGTTTTTAGCCGAGGCCCTCAGGGGGCAAGCCCTATAGAAAAAATCCGTGCACCCTTATGTACCGCCGCAGGATGTGTCGCTTACTAACCTTAAGGTCGTCGCTCCCGACGGCCTTGGTCCGGCGGATGGCCGCGACCTTCTCCCAGAGGTGCTTCACCGTCGCCACCTTCACCTGCTCACCAGGAAAAACAAAACAAAAAGCAGAAGCACACAAATGCAAAAGCATAAAAGTGAACAAGCAAACAACCGACCCAACAAGCAAACGAACAACAACAGCAACAACACACGATGAAACAAAAACACGAAAGTAAACAAGCAAACAAGCAACCATACAAGCAAACAAACAGCAACAGCACACGATGCAAAAAAACACGGAAGCAAACAAGCAAACAAGCAAACAAGCAATCGAACCAACAAAACAAACACACAACGAACAGACATGCACAAACCAGCAGACATACACAAACCAGAAGACACATACAAACGACCAAACAACCACAACTGAACAAACAAACAAACAACCAGACAAGAACCGCTTGGAATTAAATTAGCACCAGAAATAATAGCCGTTATACAGTGCCGGCAAAGAGTTTCCTGTGAACAAACAAACAACCAGACAAGAACTGCTTGGCATTAGCACCAGAATTAGTAGCCGTTACATAGTGCCGGTAAAGAGTTGCCTGGGTACGAGCGCGCACGCGACACTCACATCCAACTGCTCCTTGAGGCTGTCGATGTTTTGTGTCAGCCTCTCGCACTCCGCATCTCTCTCCGAACGGCTGTCCTCCAGCATGCCCTCGAAACGATCGGCTCTAGCCTTCTCCATTTCCACCGCCCTGATAAAGTTGTCAGGTTTGGTTTGGTTTGGTTTGGTTTGGTTTGGTTTGGTTTGGCTTGGTTTGGCTTGGTTTGGTTTGGTTTGGTGAATTGGTTTGGTGGCTTGGTTTGGTTTGGCTTGGCTTGGCTTGGCTTGGCTTAGTTTAGTTTAGTTTAGTTTAGTTTGGTTTGGTGGCTTGGTTTGGTGGCTTGGTTTGGTTCTCGGTTCGGTTCGGTTCGGTTCGGTTCGGTTCGGTTCGGTTCGGTTCGGTTCGGTTCGGTTCGGTTCGGTTCGGTTCGGTTTGGTTTGGTTTGGTTTGGTTTGGTTTGGTTTGATTTGGTTTGGATTCGTTTTCCAATTCATTTTTCGCTTCGTTTCGATTTTGGCTCGTTTGGACTGTGCTTGGTTGGTTTGACTTGAGCAGGTTTCGTTTAATGTGGTCGATCTGGCTCTGCAGCTCTCTCCGACTGGCTGTCTTCCAGCACGCTCTCGAATCGGTCGGTTCTAGTTTTCTCCATTTTCACATCCACGGCCCTAATATTCATAGAGTCGCTTTTTCCATTTCCATTTCCACGACTCGACTCGTTTCGTTTCGTTTCGTTTCGTTTTTCGTTTTTTTACGAATCAATATGGTCTCCTAAAAACAAAAACACATAGAATTTCATATTTTCGCTTCGTTATAATGTAACTGATAACCCTACATACTATTATACATCTCTGAATGACGAAGCTCCCCACCTTTACAGTTATATGTTTCAATTTGTTCTCGTATTGCGCTTACGTAGCACTACTGTAATGCCTCAACATATCAAAGTTCCCACACGCAAGGCAACACCATTGTATTGCTTCAAAATGTTAATGTCCACTCCCACACGAAAACATATATTGTAACGCTTCAAACTGTTAATGCCAACTCACGCAAGGTAAGAAACAATATTGCAATGCTTGAAAATGTAAATGCCCACTCACGAAAGGGAACAATATTGTGATGCTTCAAAACTCATAATGTTCACTTACGCAAGGAAGCGCTCCTCGTTCTGCGAGCACTTCTTCATGATGTCCCTCAGCCTCCGCGCAGTCGTCTTCCTGTTCACCTCTGAAGCATGATGCATCAACCATCACAATGGTTGGCAACGCAGGCACGATGAAATGTCATCCCATGGTTGATTGACACAACAGACACCATGGTTGAAGCGCGGACAAGTATCGGGGAGAGAGGAGGACGGAAGGCGGGACAATGGGGAGGGGGGGGGGGGCTGGTGATGCTAGCCGGAGGTATACCATGGTTGACAAAATGGTTGACATAACGTATACCATGGCATCCCATGGATGACGACAGAACAGACACCATGGTTACCAGCACAGTTGCCATAAGGGTGGCCCCCCATGGTCGGAGCGCAGACAGTAGCGGAGAAGGAGAGACGGCGACGTAATATTTTGAGAAATTGGAGCGCGCGGGGGGGAGTGTAACCATAGTAGGATGCATGGTCGTAGTTCGTAGGACCATACACCCTTGGGGGGGTGTACTCATATATACCCTGGGGAGAGGGGGGTATAGCAATAATCAATCAGTACCAGTCCGTAGGGACCATAGACCCTCAGCGGAGCGGGGGGGTTAGTCTAGGTACCTAGCAAAAACAGCACAGGACAGTCGAATAACAAGCTCAACTCTGCTAACATTGCACTCCCGTTATAACAAAAAAACGATTGGAAATAAACTAGAAACATTTTGGGAGCTGGAAAAGGGGTAAAAAAACACGCTCGCTACGAGTATCCCTGTCAACTTCCTTCGTAATCTCCTTTCCTCAACAATAAAAACCAAGTGCACGGCCGAGCGTATTTCTTCCTCGAAAAGCGAAAATGTGTTGACGAAAAGCGAAAGGCGGACAGAAAATAGAAAATGTCAAGCGGAGCAACGATTCACTCGCGAGCCATGTATTCTACGAGTCGAGCCTTGTTACCCGAGCCAAGTGCCGAGGACCTCGATTCGAAATCCCCTTGAACCTCTGCACCCGCTTTCTGCGGGGGAGTCAGTTGTACTTGAAACAGGCGTACGATTTTATTTATTAAAATTCTAGAACGGTTTCTCGTGGACTACAGTGGGGGTCCCACTCAAGTGGGGCCCCGCACTTAGAGGTACCGCACTAAAGCGGGACCCCGCACCGCACTCAAGTGGGATGAGGTTGTGGCAAGAGATTTTCACCGCACTCAAGTGGGGCCCCGCACTTAGAGGTACCGCACTAAAGTGGGGCCCCGCACTTAGAG
>JBBMKB010106082.1:0-10024 GCA_037833945.1 Alaria marginata
CCTTCAGCGGTCTGCTGCTGCCAGTACCCGATAGTATAAGCCGTAAGCTACTATCCTGCTACAGTTGTTGTACAGCTATTATAGTAATGCTGTGCTTGTAGATTGTAGGTTCCGCTTGCTGTGCATCGTGTTGCAAGTTCGTCAGCCTCTACCGTATGGTGCAGCAGCCGCATGTACACAGGAAGACCACACATTATATGTGCAGACCGACCCCTTCGAAATGTTGACCGTTTAGCAGATTTCGCCGAGAAACCGACCGAAAACCCGACCGAGAATTGTTCGGTTTCGGTTTCGGGTTTTTTTCGGTTGAGAAACTTAAACCGAGCGAAACCGACCGACTTTTTCGGGAAAAACCGAAAAACCGACCGACCCTTTTTAATTTTTCGGTTCACAAGCCTGTGTGTAGTGTAAAAACCTACCTTCGTATAGCCCAGATGGGGCTGTTAATCGGGCTCGGCGTGAGATTCTTCTCATATGGTAGGTTGTTCGGGTGGGGTATTATAGAGCTCCTCAAGTGAGGGGCCTCAGAAATTCGGTTGCGCACCCTTCTTAAGCGTGCGTCCAAGCCCTCCGCTGAAACGTTTTTCCGGTGGTGCTCTGCGGCTTCCGACAATTGGCGTTGCTGTGGGTCATAGGGCAAGTTGCTGTTCAAGCATAATGTCGCTCAGGATGGAAGTAGAAGGACCGCTTTCGTGTTCCTCTTACTACGCCGACGATCCTTTTTCGTTTCCGTCCAGAGTTGGAAATGTCACTGTAGTTGCTACTGATAAGTGAAGAACCTTGGCACGCACATGACAGTTATGTATGTTTCGGCACGAGATTGCGCTTACTGCAGACACAGCTGTACACAGCGGTAAACACGACAGTGCCAAGACGGCGACAACGCAGAGAAGCGGGCAGTTACACAACAGTACCAGTACTCTAATATACCGAGAAACGTAAATTTCAACACGCACGCCACTCTAACTGCAAACACTCTCGAAGAGATAGATATATGCCATCCACGTCGCGCGCTACTTTAAAGGTATTCATACTATTATTTGTATAGCAATGTTTGGCCAAGATGTGTTCTGAATGACGGGGGACTCCTTAATCCAAAGCCGTCGGAAACATTCACCCTTACTTTCCAAAAATGTGTTTTTGTATGTCTAGCTAGCACACGGGATAGTTCATCGGGTAGTTGACACATTCTACGATAGAGATTCACCATTTTTTTTCTGAAGCTCCTCACTTGAGGAGCTCTATTGAGGAGCTCTATACCCTCACCGAAAAGCTGTTTTTGAGCAAACTCAAAGTGTAATCCGATGAACAAACCTGTGGCCCATCTATACAAAAGAAGCATATTGCAAAAATAGAACGACATTCCGACGATTTTGGGCCAAGGGGCCCCGTCATCCAGAAAATTAAAACGCCAAAAAGTGCTACCTCTATCGTAGAGCGCGTCAGTTGCACTTTCATTTTTTCTGGAAATCAGCTTTTGGGTGGGGTGTATAGAGCTCCTCAGACTCGTCCTTCGGCAAAGGCTTCATTTGTTTCGGTCAAACGTCCCTGACCGGTTGAGCTCCTTGAGTGAGTTTCGCCGGTTAACTCGATAACTTGACGAGTACTTTTTGTTTTAGGACTAACGCATGGAAATGTTGGTCGAGTTGCGCGAAACGAAAAATCTTCGAAGTCATGTTTCTGGGTGAGATATTGAGCTCCTCGTTTTAGGAACTCAAGAAGTTCTGCTGCACCCCTACCGTGGGATGACTCCTCATGTGAGTGAGGAGCCTTTGAGAAAACAAAGGGTGCACCTCTCCCGTGGCATGTGTTGCACCTTCACGCCTTGTTGCGGTGTCAACGGTGGTAGTATTGCCCCTGCCCGGGTATCGCCCGCGAAGCATACGTTACAAGCAGACCAAGGCTTCGTTTCAGGGGGTCGCGTTTTAGGCCCGGGCATGTGGCTAACCGTATTTCTTTGCGCTCGTAAAATGTTGTGCGTTTCGGTCTCCGCGACATGCACCGCCGCGTTGGAAAATTCTGTTGCGCTGCGCCAAAAGAACAAACCCAAGTCCTTTCTGGAGAGAGGTGCAGAGTACGGAGCCGCCCGCGCGATTTCCTGTACTCGGTAGTGAAAAACAAGGTTTCCCCCCTCTGCCGTAGCCTTCATCGGCAGCACCATTTCCTCCGCTTTGAGGCGTTTCGCCTGTGGTAATGATGTTAGTTTTTTTTTCCTGCCGCCGCCGTCTCTGCCGCCCTGTCCGGTTATTGCCCTCGCTTCCAAAGACGTGGATTCCCCGCCGTTGTTTTAAAGTGTCATGATTGGAAATGGTAACATTTTTGCGTGACGGGAATTCAAGTGATGGCTAAACCCGGGGACGCGACGAATTATCCCCCGTTTTATTAACGAAGCCTGCAAATACACTTGAAGTTGCTATTTTTGTAATATGCAGTTATACGAATCCGTGGGGTTTCCACATGTGTACTGTGGGGATTTTAATTGGAAGGAGATGAGAGGTGCGGTCACCTAATGACCTAAACGGGTGGCACGAGTGCCGTCACCCAGTTGCCGCAGTGGCCGGGAGTCGTCGCTCCAGATATTTGTCCAGTTCAGTATTCGCAGGAAAGAGGGTGGGCCTGCTACAGTGTTGTGGACACGCAATTTGTTTCAACGGTGGGCAGTACACCGTATGTTTCCGTAGACCAAAGCCGTGTTAGGGGGGAGTGCCTTTATTTTCGTTCCAAGCAGACCTATTCGACGGCTTATTTCGCGAAATGATGAAACTCAACAATTTAAGGTTTGCGAGGCAATGAGGTTGGCGCTCACGCGAGTAACCTCAAGTCGCTGCAATGTAAGGTTCTACACATGCTCCCGCTACCGTAACCCTGGTGCGTCAGGGGGCGGGCAGGCGGGCGGGCGGGCTCCGCACGGTCGCGACTGATCCGCCAGGTGTTGCGCGTCGAGGAGCCGCAACTGCGTCTCTCAATTACGTCGCCCTGACTGCTGGACCACCTACTATGTATGCGGGTGCGGATACGCGATGACCGTCGATTGGTTGTAATTGTCACCTGTTCCGAGGAAGAGTTATCCGCGCGCTGCCGCTGTCACCGGCGTTCGAGAATACCTCGCCGCGTGCGCTTCGAATTAAGCTTGATATCCACCAGGCACGGTAGTGGCCCCCCTGTAGTGGGGGTGCGATAGTGCCAGCATCAAATTCTGGCATCATAGCGGCAGCGGGCGCTTCTCCGCGTACTACCACTCCTGGTCGTTCCCATCTGCGTAACCCCAGCAACTTAATATGCTGCATAGCAGTCAACTGGCACTGCTCAGCCGGTCACTACTGTAGTACGTACGAAACTGTGGGTGGGACATCTCGACACCAGGCCCGGGGTCCATACCAAGTCTAGTAGGTGATGAAGAATGGGTGGGACCCCAACCGGGACAGGAGGCCTCTTCCAAAGCAGTACATTAGTTGATCGGCGGCAGAGCGAAGTAGTTCAATAACAGGTCCGGGATCCAGTCGAATGGATCTGAGTTTGGAAAATATTTGGTTCCAACTGCTTGGAGCCCAACTATCTGAGGTAACGCATCGGATCCGCAGTCTTTCGCCATATGATACCCCCCGCCCAACTAGCGAGAACAGGAGAAGGCAGCAATCAAATTAAGACATACCCCCCCACCGTACATGCTAGATAGTTTCTATGCCGTGGTTTCATTTGCAAGGATTGCCGCCGTGCTGAGGGTCTAGCGCGGGGGTATATACCGAGATGGACCCTCTTGCCTCGGGGAAGGAGGCCTCATCTAATCCAAAAATTACATTAATTGATCGGCGGCAGAGCTAAATGATACCCACCGTACGTTCGTACTACACTGCTGTATGTGTACCGTGCCTGTGTAATTGGGTCGCTAGTGTTTGAATGTTCATAACCTCCGCTTTACCCTGGTTGCCTTTGCCAAACCAAAACAGATGCTCGAGGACACATCCTTTCGGAAGATGGTGGAAGCCATCAGCAGCACCGCCCGCGTTCCGGACGCAAACGCCTGCATCGAGACTATGCGCGGCGTGAAGAAGAGCATGATGTCGAAGCTCTCTGATATGCTGAAGGGCGAGCACGTGTGCATCACCACGGACGGCTGGACCTCTCGCGACAACGACACGTACATGTCTCTCACGATCAGCTTGATCACGAGTGCGTGGAAGCTCGTGACTCTCTCGGTGGAATGCAGCCAGTTGGAAGCGGCCGCGACAGGGGATGCTCTTGCTGGCGGTGTTATAGCCGCGGTGGAGAAGCATTCCTTGAAGGGTAGGGTTACCGCGATCACCACTAGCTGCGGGCCTGCTATGACCAAGATGGGACGCATTCTTGAACAAGGGAAAGTCTGCGCCCACGTTGGCTGCTGCAACCATCGGCTTGAGAGGACCGCGTCTATCGTGCTCAACGGGTCGGGGATAAAATCGGCGATTTTCTTGGCCCGACGTTTGGTGGCGCGGTACACGACGTCGAGCCCAATGGCCGACCGCCTCGCGCAGTTTGTCAAAATTTACCTCGGTTCGGAAAAGACGAAGGTGGTGATTCAAGACAAGGCAACGAGGTGGTGGTCCACTACCGGCATGGTGAGACGACTGCTAGAGCTGAAACGGGCAATCGACAAGCACGAGGAGGAGGACGCGCTCTTGCCGATACTAATGGCGGTGGACTGGAATATCCTCGAGCTGATACTTCCTGTCCTGGAACCATTCACGCGCACGCAATCATGGTTGGAGGGCCGCCAACAAGTTTCGGGTAGCTTGGTCATTCCCTTCATGTATGACCTACGCGCAAGCCTCGACGAAGCGATCGAAGAAATGGGTGACCTGCCTGCCAGCAATGACACCAACGTTAACGCGGCCAGATCCGCGGTGATACCGTGCGTCGCGGAGCTCCGAAAGGATTTCACCGAGCAGTGGGGGGGTGGAAAAGACATCCTGACCTCCTACACCGAGAGCTTCGGCGAGCGACAACAACCCCACGGGTTCCAGCCTGTGCAGGTGCTGGCTACCGCTATCGATCCGCGCACAAAGATTCTGTACGGGGTTGAGGACGACGAACATGCTAGCGTTTGGGAGTTCGTGCAGAAGGAGGCGGTGAAGACCGCGCTGCAAAACCGCCGAGAGAGTATTACCCCGTCAGCGGGTGCCTCATCATCATCACCGCAGCCACCATCGTCGGCAACAGCAGCAGCAGTGGCCTCCTCGCGCACCCCTGAAGGCGATTCTGCGAGAAAGCGCCGCCGTGGTGGTGGCGGCTTCATGGAGTTTTCTCAGTCGGTGGGGAGAAGTGCAGCAGGCCAGGTGGGCGGAGACGCCGCCGACAGCTCGACCACCAGCGTTATCATCAACTCAGTACGATTGGAGGTGGAGGCATTTCAATCGACCATCGGTATGAGGATGTTCGAGCCTGGGAAAGACGAGGGCGACGACGAGAAAGGTAGGGTTTACCTCGACCCCTTGGACTGGTGGCGGAGGAAGAGCGCAGAGTTTCCGCATTTGGCCGGCCTCGCCCGCCGTGTGCTCGCCCTCCCGTCCACGCAGGCGGAATCGGAGCGTCTGTTCTCCTCCGCTGGTAACATGGTGACCGGTAACATGGTGTCCGAGAATCGAAATGACTTGTCCCCCGAGCAAGTCGAGCTGCTTGTCCTCCTTCGACGTTCGTGGGGGAAGGTGGACAAGTGGGAAGCGTCGAACGCAGCCGCGGCTGGCTCCAAGAGAGGATCAGGTCAAACACGGTAGTGGCTTTAGTGGATGTTTACTATTTATTCTGCTATGGGTCGTAAGAAGGTGGTAAGGGTCGACAGTACTGGTAACATGGTGACCAAAAATCGAAACAAAATGGTTTGTCACCGTAGAATGTCGAGATGCCTGTCCTCCTTCGGCGTTCGTGGGGGAAGGTAAACAAGTGGGAAGCGTCGAACTCAGCCGCGGCTGGCCTCAAGAGGGATTAAGGCCTAAGACTGTGGTGTTTTTAGATGACTTGTTCTGAGTTTCTGCTATGCGTGGCGAGAAGGTGGGAAGCATCCGATGCACTGGTAACATGGTGGCCAAGAATCGAAATGGCTTGCCCTCCGAGAACGTAGAGGTGGTTGTCCTCCTTCGGCGCCCGTGAGATAAGGTGGACCAGTGAGAGGCGCCGAATGCTGCAGCCGTGGCTGGCCCCAAGAGGGGTTCCGGCCGACGATTCTAGTGGCTTTTGAGTACTTGTTTTTCTATTTTGTTTTGCGTGGCGAGAAGATGGGAAGCGTCCAATGCACTGGTAACATGGTGTCCGAGAATCGAAATGGCCTGTCCCCTGTGAACGTGGAGCTGCTTGTCCTTCTGCAACATTCGCTGAGAAGGTAGACATGTGCGACGCTTCGAATCCAGCCGCGGCTGGCCCCAAGGGGAATCCAGCTCGACTGTAGGGGTTAGGGACGATCTTTATTTTCTGCTTTGCGTGGCGAGAAGGTGGGAAGCGTCCAATGCACTGGTTACGTGGTGACCAAGAATCCAAATGGCTTGCCTCCCAACAGTGTAGAGCTGCTTGTCCTCCTGCGGTATTCGTGGAAGGAGGTAGACATGTGGGAAGCGTCCAATACGGCCATGGCTGTTCCCAAGAGGGGTTCAACCGACGATTGCTGTGGTTTTTGTTGAGTTTTGTTTCACCTTCTGCTGCACGCAGGAGAGGTTCAGCCCAACCGTTGTTTTTAAATACATATCTTCTGCTGTTGGCCGCCGTACGTGGCGAGAGAGGGGATACTATTATCATGGCCACTGTCAGCAGCACAGCGCATACATACTCTTACGTTCCAGAAAACAAAAACGTACGGGAACCGGTAGTAGCAAAGGCGCAGCTTAGGGCGTCTTAAGGGATCCCGCGACCACAGCTAGCTGTGCGAACACAACGGGAATTTTGAATCGATTACTCCGATTTTAACTTTTCAAGCCTTCGTGTGTGTAAGCCTAGCGCGTTTCTCTGTCACCGGAAGCAGTTAATCGACCATGTCGCTCTGAGTTTTCGTGGAGGGTAGTTTATTTGTATTTGTTTTTTGCATCACAATCACACCCCAACTCGGAACTCATGACTAGGGCTCCCGCCACACACCAAACACCACGAACCCTTCACCATCCCAGCACACCTACCCATATAGCACCGTTTCTATCTCGGGCGGTATCGTTTGCACATGCCAGGATATGTACTCAAGTACGCGACAGCACTTAACACCTATGCTAATGGGAGCAACATCTCAACTTCCAGTTGTTTTCTACACCATTTAAGAGGCTGTATCTCTTGGGAACTTGGAATAAGAACTTGTGCCGTCGCGAGTAGTCCATCCTTTCTGCGAGGGCTTTCCGTAGTAGTTGGTATTAATATGCCATTCAGGACCTCGGTTCGAAGTTGCTTCGAAAGTGCAAATTAATATTTTGATAAGGGTCCAAATATTTGCCCAAGCCCGGCTGAGGAAAAAGTACCCCCCTCGAAGACCCGAACCTCGGCCACATCGACCGCCTGGTTGTTGGGCCGTCGCCGAAGAAGCTCGCACGCGAAGGGGGTGCAGGAGTCATGCTGCACGGTAGGGGCTTATCCCATGGTGGGGGTTGCACTTTTTGGGGTCAAACGTTCTTGACCGGTTGAGTTCCTGAAGTGAGGAACTACCAGTTAGTATGATCATGTTACGAGTGCATATGTTTTAGGACTAGCGGATAAAAATGTTGATCGGGTTGCTCGAACGGAAATCTTGGAAGTCATGTTTCGGGTGAGATATTAAGCTCCTCATGTCAGGAGCTCAGAAACTTGTTGCTGCACCCCTACCGTGGGACGACTCTAGGTAGGGGTATTGTTCCGCACGAATTGGGTTTGGCGGGGCTCCTAATCGTGCGTGTTCCCGCTATTTGCTACACAAACAATATCTGGGATATTCCCACCTCCTACGTACGGGATTGCGCATTTTTGGGCTGTGCGCTTACAAATATGTCAACGTCGGTATGGAGTTTTTCGTATCCCGTCCACTCTACCGTAACCCTTACCCTAGTGGTGGCCTGCCCGACCGGACTCGATCCGCTAGATTTTGGGGAGCTCCTGACCCGACGGATCATGACCTGTGA
The DNA here is from genome assembly GCA_037833945.1 of Alaria marginata. NCBI lineage: Eukaryota > Phaeophyceae > Laminariales > Alariaceae > Alaria > Alaria marginata. Next base: position 8,100 of record JBBMKB010106082.1, read on the forward strand.
AAAGCCCTGGGTTATAGATCTCCCCAAGGGAGGCGGATACTTGGAAACTCCAGGCGCACCCCCATCGAAACATGCGTCGTCTCGCAAGGAACAGATTCGTTCATCGACGAAGAAGCCCCCCTTGCTCCAAAAGGGGCGGCTGCGTGGCTTGACGGGGTCTGTTTTCGGGTTCACACACATATATACGTATAACGTATGTTACCGGATGGGGTACATGTGTTGCAATGCGCGTACGTTTCCGAACACAAACGCACGGAAGGGTCCGAAATCTCCCACTCGAGCGAAAGGGTCCGAAATATTCCACTTGATGTCCGAAAGGGTCCGAGTCGAGTTATTTTTTTCTCAAACAAACGTGTTCGGGTTTTGCCTGCGCGCTGGCGGTGCGTATCATATTATACGCGCGGAACAACTTTGATCGCAAACACAATTTCGACTTGTGACAGCAGAAATACTGGTACTGCCGGTATACCCTTGCCTCTGCATAAAAAAATAGGCAAAACCTATTGGGACAAAACGATGTTATTTACTCAGCAATGCAACCCGTCGCTCCCCACGGACATAACCAAAAGCATGCAGCAAGCGTGTGCGGCATGTGAAGCGAGCCCCGTCAAAAAACACGCAAAGGGGACAAGAGCGGATGTCTGTCAGGCGCTCCTGTTTACTTGCCTCCCCTCGTCTCTGACAAGTTCTTGAGCGCGCGCAGGACAAACCTTGCCGCCTAAAGGTAGTACAGGACAACAAGAAAATCGATCGCGGCGGACGACACTATACTGATTGATGCCCTCTCATCGCCAGCACCCCCCCGTTGCATAAACTACAAAGGAGAAAATAAGTAGTGTTAGGAGTCATCCCGCGGTAGGGGTTGCACTTTTTGGGGTCAAACGTTCCTGACCGGTTGAGCTCCTGAAGCGAACAACTATCGGTTGGTATGATCATTTTACGAAGACATTATTTTTAGGATTAGCGGGTAGTAATGTTGATCGGGTCGCGCGAACAAAAATCTTGGAAGTCATGTTTCGGGTGAGGTATTGAGCTCCTTATGCCAGGAGCTCATAAACTTATTGCTGCACCCCTACCGTGGGATGACTCTTAGGCTATTTTTGCCTTGCCTTGACTTGCGTCGGCGTCCCCTTGAACGAGCGTAGGACACATGAACCGAGCTACCGAGAATAAACTACAGGACACAGTACACGTATCCTTCGCCGGGTCATACACTCCGTAGCGCACGCGATCGCAGCACGACACGCAGCACGCAAAGATGAGCCGCTACACACAGTTAGCAGACGAAAAATACGGTCGTTCTCACAACAGGTTGGGTGTCTTTTAGCTATTACACAAACAGAACTTGACTACAGGTAGGTAGACAGACAAGAAAAAAAAGTAAACCGCTTTCGACACTAGATGCATTCTACGATAATAGAGGTATGTTTTTTTTCTGAAGCTCCTCACTTTTGAGGAGCTCTATGTCTCACTGAAAAACTATTTTTTAACAAACTGAAAGTGCAATCCGATGAACAAAACCCGTGGCCCATCTATACCAAAAACAATACCGCAAAAACAGAATGACATTCTGACGAATTTGGGTTAAGGAGCCCCGTACTCCAGAAAGTAAAAACGCCAAAAAGTGCTACCTCTATCGTAGAACGCTGACTCACTACTGGACACGTCATAATCTCATCACCAGCACACGTCGGGCACAAACCGTGTCCAAACCCAAAGGCGCGCTATGATACAATGGAGGAGGCGATGGAGGGCATCGCCCCTGAATCCTGGCTGGAATGGGGTCTGGGTGCAGAGGGGGACGTGGCCCCAAGGCCACTAGAGGCTGACATACTGGCGGCACACGACGCCGTCACCACCAACTCTCGGAAAGCCCAACAGAAGTTGGGCAAGTTGGTGAATCAAGGTCGGCACGCTGCATTCAC
>JBBMKB010106093.1:0-10024 GCA_037833945.1 Alaria marginata
CCCCACCACCTAAGATAATATATAGTGCACCTGTATCACTGCTGCCGTACATTCCGACCACCCTGTTCTACAATGTGTTTTCGTCCCATTTACTATTTGCCCCCCCCCCGGTGCTGTGGCGCTGCCTCGACCCGACGCGACCCGACTCGACTCGACTCGACTCGACTCAACCCGCATCACGTCTTGCTCCGTCCCCGCGATAAACTGTTGTTGTCCGTCCCGCAGACTCTCCACACGCCTACGAGCGGGCGGTTCGGGTACGTTCCCGCCATGGCCGACGCGTCCGAGTTCTCCCGGGTGACCAACTCTTACGGTGTGCTCCGCTCGCCCTGGAACAACGACCCCACCCCGTTCATGACGCGCCACGAGGAGGTGTACGGTTTCTTCAACAACCTGAAGCCCTCGGGATGCTTCGAGTACAGCCACTCGCTCATGAAGACCACTTGGTGAGTTTGAGCTGTTGTTGTATCTTGTGGTGTGGTTGGTCGAGGCAGTCGGGCATAAGATAAGCACGTGTACATGCCAATCAACTACCAGGTATTAGTCAGCTATTGAACCTACCTACTCTTAATACCGAAAGAACTTACTAACTTAGACTAAGGTATCAGAGCCAACTATCGATGCGCTTGCGGTTCGAAAGGTGTTGTGCTCGTGCCGTATGCTTTACATTTGTCAAATCTAATCCTGCGCGTATACTTGACCTTGCTGAAGGAAACATCGACGGTAGCAGTCATTGTCTACGTCAGCGTAGCATTGTTTCTGTTGCCCATGTGCTAATTCCAACCCCCCCCCCCCGATCCTACCCTTACCATTACCCGATACCCCCCCGTGCGTGGAAATTGTCGTGGGCCTTTTCAGGATGTCGCTCTCGAAGGTCCTCAACGCCGCTGCCCATGGCCACATCCACGAGACTGTCGGCGGGTCGTGGAACCACTACTTCAGCAAAGAGGCAGGAGAGGAAACCGACAACGTTCTTACCTTTGCTCACGAGATCCAGGCAAGAATATTTAGAGTAGAATTTAATATTTAAGAGTGTAATGGAATATTTACAGAGTATAATAGTTCTCTCCTTTCTGCCTTTTAGGCTAGAGACTTGTGCGTACGTTTTTTGTCCTGCAAGATATAATGGCCAAAAGAGTATAATGATGTCCTCCGTCTTTTCCGTCCGTCCTTCTTCCGTGATTTGCAAAAATGGATCTTTGATACCTGGTAAAATATGTGCGATTTGTTATCTGCAGCTCGTTGTACTGGTTGGTATGCCATATTTTCGCTTTTGTGGGTCGTACCTTAAAAAAAAAAAAACGTCACCCAGTCACCAAAAAGTTTGTTTTTCTTGAAAAAGCCTAACGTTTTGTTGCCTGTTTTTCTTTTTCTTTTGTGTGAACAGGCGCTCAGCAAGGAGCTTTGGCGCGCTGGATTCCTCAGCTGTCCCTCGTCGTGCACCATGGACATGCCCTGGCAAGACTGCCAGTGTCAGTGTGACGCAGGCAAGATCGGCAACCTTTCCCCGGCGGAGGTATTGGCCATGTCCGAAGTCCTCGACGCTGTCACCTACTACGACTCGACGGGAGAGCTCATCGAGGGCTTCGAGGATGAGGATGTGAGAGAGAGATTGATCGCGCCCCCCCCCTTTCCGCCCCCGTGTTTGCGTTTTTCCGGCTCCCCATGTTTTGTTTTGTTGTGTATCTGTGGGTTTCTCTCTTGAAAAAAAATCTGACTGGTGTACTACGACTCCCACACGGGAGAGCTTGTCGACCGACGCCGTTGAGGGTGAAGACGCGAGGGAGCTTTTCCCCTTCCCCGTCCTGTCTGTGCGTCCTTTTTGGCTCTCCTGTTTTGCTTTGTTTTGTTTTGTGTGCTGTCTTGTTTTGTTTTGTGTTGAAATGTTTCGTAATGTGTGTTCTACCTGGCATCATACGTGATGTTTTGTTTTGTAATGCCGTCACGTAATGATGTCATGGTGTGTGTTTTTTGGTTTGTTTGTTTTTTTCTGAGATCATTGGGCGGAAGAAGGTCGTTTTATTTTTTTATTTTTTTCAGTTTTTTGTGGGACACACGCTTTGTTTCGGACGATGATGTATCTAAATATGAATGTCTCACACCAATTCCCTTCCCATCTTCCGCCCCTGGTGTGGACGCGTGCGTGCTGCTTACTGTCGCTGGTTTGTTGTTTTTTCCTTTTGCAGGGCAAAGTTTTATACAAGCTCCCAGGCTACACCGACGAGGAGACGACGGCGATTTACGAGCAGCTCCTCTACCTGCTGTGCTCGCCGGGCCACATCGGGACTATGTTCCAGGCCACGAGCACGAACGACATCACCTTCTGGGTGCTCCACCCCACCGTCGACAGGTACAGCAACCGTCTGAATGCGTCGTCGCCCACTGACTGCTTGCGCTCTCTCTACCTAGCGCGCGATAAATATACTTGTTTGGTTTGGTTTGGTTTGGTTTTCGATTTGTTTGCTTTGGTGTGCTGTGCCGTGCGGTGCGGTGCGGTGGTGTGATGTGGTGTTCTTTGCCTTGCCATTGCTATCTCGCTTTCTCTTTCTCTCTGCCTCGTCAAACACCAACATGGTACGAGGACTTCTTCTCCCCTCCCTCCCACTCATGGTAGTAACTATTCTCGCCTCGCTTCTAACCCTCTGCTCTTTTGCAGGTTGTGGCACATGAAGCGTTTGGCCGCAGAGGACTTTGACGAGACGTGGGATCCCTACCACACCTGCGTGGGCCACAACCCGGTGGACCTTCAGCCGTTCCACAACCTGTTCCCCTCGTGGGATGAATACAACTCCACCCTGTCGGCGGTCGACTCCCCGCGTGAGGGCGCCGCGACTGCTAGCGAGCCGGCGGGCCTTAAGCAGTACTACAGCAACGCAGAGCTGTATGACCTTCTTCGCCCGGACACGGAGCACCTGCCGTACATGTACGAGAACTTCCAGTGGCCGCACTGCTCGGTGAGTCGAGTTTTTCTTGCTGGTCTGCTGGGTCGCTTCGCTTCCTTCGCATATTCCTTTGTGCCTACGTTGTTCCCTTCCTTTTGCCATTTCTTGCCTTCTTGCTTTCTTGCTTTCTTGCCTCCTTGTGCTTTGCCTTCCTTCTTCCTTTTCCCCTTCCTTCCTTCCGTCCGTCCGTCCGTCCGTCCGTGCTTCCTTCCTTTTGTAAAATGGCTTTCGCGAGATAAAGTATATTGTTGCACAGAAAGCACGAACTTTCATTGTCTAACGGCATGGAACCCCCCCCGCCCTCCACCACCGCTGGCCGTTTCATTGCACAACGCCTTGCAACACTTTCAGGTCCTGGGCGAAGACATGGTGGCGTAAAATAATCAAAACGGTGCTTGACAGCCTGCGCTCGGCCTGCTACCTGCATGTCCGCCCAGCAACCATGGCCGTCGGTACACATTCAGAGCAGAACCTGACCTGCTCTGCTTGCCCTTCTTCTCTCATCGTTTCCGTCGCACGGCGAGCGGCCGAGGATCGCGACCGACAGCGAGCAGCGAGCACAACAGATGTTTCGTGGCGCTTTGGGAGGGGGGGGAGAGGGGTTAAGCAAATTGCTACGCTTCGTGTGGGTGTGTTACAATGCAGCCGGCTCGAGTGCAAGCGTAGGAGTATGCGAAGGAGATCCACGGGATTGATTGATTGATTGATTGATTGATTGAGTGATTGGTTTTGTTGCCAGCCCCGCCCACCCGCGCACCATTATAGAGGGTTCGCTTCTGATGCTGCTGCTGCTGTCTGTTCTTGCTTACGTGGCTGGTACGTTGTTTTCGTCTTTATACTCTTTCTCCTCCGTCCGTTGCGTGGGACGGAGCCGTCTTTGTGTTGGTGGAGTCGAGAGGCGGTCGTCGTTTGTGTGTGGAGCTGAATCCGTCGCTGTGTGGATGATGGGAGTTCGGGCGGTGGTACCGGTATGGTAGGCAGCATGTTGGGTCGAGAAAGAAAAGCCGACGTTTCGTTTTATTTTTATTTTGTGAGCTGCTTGTGCCCTCTCTCTATATCGTAATAGCCTGAGACCAGAATGGCGGGCAGCGCGGGCGGGAACCTTGTCGAGACGGGGAAGTGGGGGCGGGGGGGACACCCAACACCTATAAAGAGATGTGCCGTTTGGGATGGATCTACACTACTGCTGTTTTTCTGTCATATTCTCCGTAGAGCGCAGGACAGACACTACTTACATGAGGCTTAATTTTTGCTTAAAAGCGAGGGGTTCGACTTTTATCTAAACTTTGTGCGTGTGAATTGTTCTGCACGCAAAAAATGTTTTTGTTATTAGTCCTTTGTTTTCTCGGGCTTTTGATTTGGGAGGGAGAACCTACTGCGGCTGTGCGTGGGAAGGAGCGATAGATAGCCTGAGCCTGATTTGTAGGAAGGAAGGAACTGTAGCCAGAACTTGGGAGGAGGGGTATTGCTTGTATCCCCTCTTGTGAAATGGCCTCATCAGGAGGGAGTGCATGAACAAAATCGTTGGCAGGAGTAGTGTTGCGGCTGTGGGTTGGTTGGGGGTGGGTCTGTTTGTCAGGTCGGGTCACAGGCGTCAACGCGAACCAGGTAGTTGCACTCTCTCATGGTGTAGTAAAAGGACTTCAGTACGTACACAGGGGTTCAACGGAATAAGTTAGGTCTAAAGAGGGGCCGCACTCGAGATATATGGAGATATATATCATGCCTAATTTTTTTTAGTACGATGTGTTTTGTTTTCTCGCGTTTCTGGGGTGCCCCCAAGCTTTTGACTGTAGTATTAGTAATGATAGGTGGCCTGTCTTTGTCTTCTCCTTCTTGCTTGTCGCCCTCCGCTTTAGGCAAAAGGATTATGCTTCGTTTTCGGCGTGACTTTGTGTTTTGTGTTTTTTTGTCTTTTTTGCATTAGGTTGGTGACATTCTGAGGGGCGCAGTCATGACAAGAGGACCGGACGATTCGCATCAGCATGCAACAAGAAAATAAGCAAACGTACGGCGTGCGGGGATTGCTACCCTTGTATGTCGTTTAAAACTCTCCGACGGTCTTTGGGGATTGTGGTTGTTGTGTGTCGTTTAATTCCCTGCCAGCCACGCCAGTACAGGGTGCAGTAGCGCAGCGCCGGCCGCGGGCCGACATGCAATTAATTATCTCTTGGACACAAAGAATTCTATCGGGACATGCAATTTATTCTCTCTGAAGATGTGAGGTGTGGTTTGAGTAGTGGGTGGTGGGGTGCGATGTCGCTATTTCCATGGATAGTGCTGCGCGAGGGACGAACGACGAACGAGCGCCGGCGAGAGAGGCACTAACTAATAATCGGACACAGCATACTAAAATCGGGGCAGCTTTTTTATAGCGCGCAAGCTCATGTATACTATTAATACAGTAGGTTTGTTTTTTATATCGGTACGTACGGTATCTTGAAAGAAAATCGCACGATAGCGGTCGTCATTCGTTGGTGATGATTCAACATGTTCTCCGTCAGACGACGATTTTGATACGACATGACGGCAGCAGCAGCAGCAGCCGTGCATTGGTAGCGGCAGTGGCGGCGATTGAACTTGAACTCGCGTGTCTAACGATGTCACATCAATTACAACAAAAACGTTTTTGGTTGAAAAAATATAAACACACTATCATACGTACTACATACAGCTGTGAGATCGAGGATTTCATCGGAACTCATCTTTGCAAGCTGTGTGTGATACCCTGTACTCCGATCGCGCGTGTTACGGAGTGTGTATCATGTGTGTATGTCCTCATCAAGTATTTAGGTCGGTGACTCCCCTTGGAGCCAGCTAGTACCAGGTCAACAGGGTGATACAACGACGTGCGGTCTTTTTAATCATTCTTCTGTGCACGGAAACTGTATATTAACCGGTCTTGAGGGGGACAAAATGTGACGGCTGCGGAACAGCAGCCTAGCCGCAGTTTGTCGTTGATGGGATGATTGAACTCTCTCCATCTGACAAGTAACCATAAGTGGAGACCGCAAAACATCGTGGGGGCAATTGTTTTTTTTTCGGCAAGGGCTACGGTACTGAAATCTGTTTAACACCATTTTTTGTCTGAGGCTTGTCTCACACTTGAGAAGCTCGATGCCTCACCCATAAACTGATTTTGAGTGAAAAAACTGAACGTGCAACCCGATGCACGAAACCTATGGCCTAGGTATACAAAACAAAAATCATGCTGAAAAAAACAAGAATGACATTTTCCGACAATTTTGGGTTATATAGGGAGGCTCGTCGTTCAGAAAGCAAAGTGGCTAAAAAGTGCTACCTCTTATAATTATTATTATGATGATGAGCTTGCCCTCCGACAATGTGCAGCATGATCTTCAACGTTGATCATTCAAAACTAACTTTGCCGAAAGAAGAAAACCACGGATGATACAAAAGGAAACCTATGCACAAAGTCTAGCTCCCTTATATGCCGACTTGCTTTATCTTCAGAGTACTCCTTGTGTTGTATGCTCTCCCTCTTTCCCAATACGTGCTCCTTATATTATATTCTTACGTCTTAAGCCGCATCCAAGCTCCATCTCCATGCCATCGGGGCCGGGCTGTCACCCCCCCCTCCCCTGCTCCTTCTCGTTTCATGGCGGTCCCTACGCTGGAGTTTGACGCGCGACACCCTCCTTGAAATGGCAACCTGTGTGGTCACCGAGATGATATGCAGCAGGTGTTCTTTCACCACCCCCTCCCTTGCCATCGACCCACCATCCACCCCCCCCACGACGCTAGCTGCGAGCTATTCGATGAATTTGCTGCCCTCTACCCCGAGACGCCCAAAGCTTTCCACCGCTAAAGTGACAAGTTTGTGACTCCGTTCGTCGAAGGACACATACATGTCCTGGACGAGCGTAGTGTTGACGCTTGCGCGCCTCGGAGGTAGAGGCAGCTGATCCATCGTGGTCAACACTGCCTCCTCGTAAGTGTACCTGTGCTTGAGGGCCAGCATGGGTGACGTCTAGCAGGATGGACTTGTCCCTATACTCCTTGTTTGGAGCGTACCGGAGACGTCCTCCCCTAACGACTATGTCCATCCGCAGGTTCCGGTCTGCAGTGAACGGCTCGCCGCTCTCCACTTGGTGTCGAATTCCCAGCCGCTTCAACGTGCGGGAGATCGCGTGGACAAGGGGTTAGTGCTGATTAACCTGCGCCCCTGCTCTGGAACAAATGCGTGCATGGCGGGTGTCCACTTCGGCTGCATCGCAGCAGGGGAAACTCACTGCAACATGCTCCTCGATCCCCAAGAAACGCCTCCCTAGGCCCACGAACTCTGCTGCTGGTATGACACGGAGTGAGTCCGTTGGCCTCGCCCGAAGGCATGCCGTGTCTCCTGCCCCCTGTAGACTCCTATAGCGAGCCTTGGCGGAGGCCTTAGTCTCACCCCCCCCCAGCGGGTCGCCTGGTCCAGGGGGGCGTGCCGTCTCCGGTAGCCCCTCCAGCGAAGCAGTGAATACAGCGTGCCGACCTTGATTCACCAACTTGCCCATCTTCTGTTGGGCTTTCCGATAATTGGTGGTTACGTCGGCCAGGTCCCCCTCTGTACCCAGACCCCATTCCAGCTAGGAATCATGGACGATGCCCGCCACCGCTTCCTTCGTCACCCCCCGTGTGTCTCGGATCTCCCGCAAGCTGCCTCCCAGCTGAGCAATAATGCTCGATTCCGGGAGCCCCCTCCTCATTTTTGCTCCTAACGGGCCTGTGAGGTCTGCTAGAACCTCCGGTAGAATCCCCACCCTGCTCCCGATTGAGGCAGGCATTCGCCTCGCTTCTGCCGACGGCAACCTCAACCCTCCCGCTCCCGTAGAAAGGCGTGCTTGGGCCTGTTGGTATGGTTTTAAAGCCAGCTGACCATGCGGGCACCCCTCCTCGAAAACTGTGCGTGTCTCCGCCGCTCCGGGTAGCTCGAGGATTTTCTCGTATGCCCACTGCGCCCCGTTGTCTGCCCTTCTACAAGCTTCGAGGGACAGCCCCGGGCCCAGAGCCTTTTCGAGGTAGCTCCTCCTCTGCCCGAGGAATTCGACGGCAATGAGGGCCGCTGCTTGTTTGTCGGACATGTTCGCGAGGCAGCGCGCAAGGCGGTCCGCGCCTCCGTCCCTCACTACCTCCATTACTCGCCCCCGCACGTATCCTTCCGTGCCAATCGTGACACCCACCACCGTTACCCCTCCTTCGTCTGCGATGCGAACGTCGACGCTTTCTAGGAGGGAGTTTTCCTCCGCCGTCGGGGCGTGCCCTTTGGGTGGTAGTGCCACTGTCTTGGCGATGTTGACCATAATTCCGATGTCATCTAGCTTTCTCCGGAGGAAGGCGTATGCTCTGACCGGGGTGGCCGTGATCCCCATAATAAGGCCGAGAGAAATATCGTCCACGTATGCGAAGGCTTCCACTCCCTCTCCCTCGAATTCCTGTCGGAATCGCTTGAGCCTCGGTCGCAACGCCAGGCAGAACATTGCCGGCGCCATGGGATCCCCTTGCTGGACACCGCTGGAGCAAGCGATTGTCCTGGTCTCCCCTGAATCCATCCGGAAAAACACGTCGGCGGGTCTTGTGCCGTAGCACTTGGCCACCAGCGGCGTGAGCGCTGGCACGCAGCTTGCCACCTCTTCTAGCACCGCCGTCTGCTTGACGGTGTTGAAGGCGTTGGAGCAGTCCGTAAGAACGAGCCAGTTGCCCGTCTCGTGTAGGTCCTAGCCCTCAATCCCACATGCTCCACTCCGCCGAGTACGGCAACACCAAACTGCCTCACTTCTCGGTTTTTCTCCTCCAACCGCCGCCGCCACTGCCGCATAGCCCCTGCAGTGATGAGCCTCCTCTATGTCATGCCCATCGCAAACCGGCCGGTGCTTTTCCCCCAACGCAGTAAGGCTCGACTGCAAGAAGAGCTGCCCGAACTCTGGTGGGAACGCGTCCGGCTCGTCGACGATTCTCCGCCAAACGGCTGTCATGCTCCTTCCGAACTCCTCCCTCCCGATGTCAGTGTGAATGATGGATTGCAAGTGAGCGAATCGTTGACCATCGTTTGCGGGGCCTGAGAGGGCGCTGCGGGAGCTGATGACGTCGAAGAGCACCTCGGAGGCGTACTCCTCGTCAGGGCGCCACGGGGGAGCGTTTCCATCTTTCGCTTCGATAGCGCTCGTTAGCACTGCAGCCGCCGCCGCCGAGGACACGGCGGCGTGGTCTTCGGGGGGGAACTTGGCCACCAATGTGTTCTACGTCTCCTCGTTTCCCGCTAATCGTGGCTGTGCCAGGAGGTTGTGTGCTGCCACGTTGATCCCCCCGGCGTGGTGACAGGCTGACGACGCTTGTTCAAGCTTTACCTCCTCCGAAGCCTCCTGGGCGGCATCCCGTTGTCTCAAGTCCCCTCCCCTGGTGAGCGCTCTCAGCCATGGGAGCACTATGTCCCCGCTCTCCACCAACGTGAACCTCAGCCGCCTCTTGATCCGGCCGTTCAGTAAGTGGAGCAGGGCTGGCATGCGGTACCTTAACTTAATCGCCCGCAGGAGTGAGTTCGGCGTCGCCGAGTCCCGGTTCGGCCGGTGCTCTCCCAAGGCGTGGTTGAGGATGCCGAGCACATGAACGCTCAAGCGCGCGTGTGCTCCTGCCAACTGCGGTTGGACGGTTTTCCCGGTTGCGAAACGTTGCCCCAGGTCATCCAAGGAGACGGCATCAAGTGGGGGCCCTATGCCCAGGCTGTTCTGATCCCATCCGTACCTAAGCCCCCCTCCTATCCGCGCGGCCCGATTGCGAAGACCTGGGTCCGCTTGGGCCGCCGCCTCCAGTACGTCCCGTCTTGGATGGAGGACTCCGCAGTCGACTGCTGGGCAGTGGAGTGGTGCCGGTGCTGCGCCTCTCGCAAGGACCGCAATCACACACCGGACGTGGAGTACGTGGCGCCCTTACCCACATGGGAAACGTACCGCCTGGTGCCCGAGTTGAAGCGTCACACCGCATACCCCGCACACCACTCCTCCTGAGGTGTCGTCAAGGAAGGCACGGGGGTGCGTCCCGTTCCCTGTTCTCCCCCCCGGCACTCTAAAAAGTTCACTACT
>JBBMKB010106104.1:0-10023 GCA_037833945.1 Alaria marginata
CCCACTGTCGATGCTTGGCGTCGCGTGCTTTTATTCGCCTCTTCCTCGTGCCATCTGACCATGAACCCGTACGATGATGGTGATGACGTGATGATCATGGCCATATCATAGACTACACCATGTGCTATTTCATACGTTAACCCATTTACGCAAAAATATCCCGCACTAATTCCAAGTAGTTTCCCTAAAACTGCGATGTAGCTCTAACGGGCTGGGCTGGTGCTGATTGCTGACCCACGGCCACCTCACGTCTCATCTGGCCATGGTTCCACATGCCACCCGTGAAAGCAACGGTTATGTTGGTTGCGGGTGATGTGCGCTGGAGCAAGGGGGGTGGCGGTCCCATGTCGCCCCCGTCAGGCGCTGTATTTGACCCCTAAATATTGTTCCTCTCGCCAACCAGCACCCCCTCCTTGTTTTGCCTGTTCTTCGGCAAGCGTATCGATATAGCGTCGGAAAAGAACCCCCCCCCCTCCCCTAAGAATGGTGCGAGATCTTGTCATCTCCCGTGATATGACGACTTTGTCCGTGTTCTATATATTAATAGTTCATTTTTATATCACGCATTTATTTTTGAGCCCAAGCTCTCAGGATTATTTTGACAGTTGGCAGCACTCTGAATAAAGGCCGTGGTCACAGGTGCCCCCCCCCCCCGGTACATATCTTGAATACTTTTGCAAAGAGGTTTGTCGCGGATTCTCATTGAAGTTTACGTACTAAGGCTCTTCCTGCGGTTTCCGCAGCGGGAGCAGGCACAACACAACTTTTCTTTTATAGTTTGCCAGGATTCGAACCTCTAAGTTCCCCCAACAACTTCACTTTTATAGTTTACCAGAATTCGAACCGGTGAGTTCCCCCTACAGCGGCGTTATTGTTATTAACGTGTTTGGGACTTCAGATAGAAAAAAAGTCGAAATTATGCGACGATCACCGCATCGGCAACACGAGCCAGATGGGGCTGTATACACTTGAAGTGCAACATTTGGGGATATACGACATGCTCGCAGCATGACTGTACTCGTAGTGTTGCACGCTGTTCCTACGTAGACAGTTCGTATCGCCCCGCGTCTCGCTTGTCTTGGACGGATTTTTCTGGACCCTGACACTATTAATAGTGAAATATCTGTTCAGTGACAAAATATTGGCGGGTTATAACGAAAGCGGCTGTTTAGGATGCGGCAGCAGCTCAGGACAACGCTGCTTTCACACGAGTTTTCTCAGGTAATGATGATGTGGACACTCTCGGGGACTATGCCAAGCGTAGAAAGCTGGTCTGTGACATTGTAGTCTAACAGTAATTTCGTTTGCAATGCATATCGCACACCTTTTACCTGTACCCCCCTCCCCCCCCCCCTTCTCCCCCCCTTCTCTTCCCGTTGTCCGGTGAACGCACGGATACTTCAACGCCACCTACGTCCACCACGATCACCATCTCCATTACACCATCGCCATTACACCACAATCACCACACCATGACCATGATGCCATCACCATGAAACCGGATCGGTGGTTATAAGAGCCAAGCCCAGACCCATCGCTTGAGGAGAACGCGCGAGTCATCTTTTGCACAGGGGGATGGGGGTGCTTCCCGGGGAAGTGGCTGTAACTCGCCTTCAGACCGCCTCTCGTACCTCTCGGGTACAATGACTTTTTTTTTTAACCAGTCAAGCTTTTTCTCCAGTTTTTTATTTTTTTATTAGATGGAAGAAGGGGACTGACGGGGTCGCCTTGGGTTTCCCACGCTGTACCTATACGGTAGAGGTCCCTCTATAGTGCCGGTTGCCCGTTATTATGCCTGTGAAGTCGCTTGGCACAGATAGCGATAACCAGTAGTGGCAGTGTGCGTGTGCAGAGTAGTGCCGGTTTCCGCTACAGTGCCGGTATTTCCGGCTTCCACATACCGGCACTACAGAGGGACCAATATGGTGGTAGGGAAGGCTTGAAAGCTATTCACAATATAAGGGGCACGACATCTCGAACGATGGTTTACCCCTATTCATAGATTTTGCAGCATAGTCTACTATTAATACTACTATAGGACGGCCTGCGGCTTGCAAAACTTAGCGACAACGTCTGATTTTGGTGGGGGGTCGTGACATGCGGCGTGGAAGCGGAATAATTCGTGACCTTTAGTTTTTCTTTTGGTTTAAGTGGCATACTCGATACTGGTATTTGTCTTGAGCGACGGGTTACGACCACTTTTTTTTTTTTTGGGTAGCTTTGCGGTAAACTCCCCCACGAGTGTCCATGTTATGTACAGTAGTTTAGTGGTAAAACCTCCCGCGAATTGCGCCGGAGAGTAGTAGCGACGACCAAAAAAGGTAAGTGGTGGTCTTATATGATACGTATGCGGCTTTCTGAAGGATACGTACAGCTTGCGGCTTACAAGCTATCGACGGGCAACAGCAGCGTGGCGTTTTTTTCGTGTAGAGTCGTGACAGGCGGCTTGAAAACGAAAGGGGGAAGTCGATTTTAGGAATCAAGGCCATTCTTGTGGAAACAACTTTTCTCGAAAGCTTCCTTATTTTCCACTTTTTTTTCTCTTGATTTCCAAATAAAGGCCAGAAATACGAACTTTCTGGGAATTTCAAAGCGAGAAAGCCTAGTTTTCCAAAAAGATCCATATTTTCTGACCTTTATTTGGTAACCAAGAAAAAGGAGTGGAAAAAATCGACTAAATCGCCGTCGTTAGACAAGTTTGCCTCCAGTTGTACCAACCCTACGGTTGGAGTTAGCATGCGTTTCGAGACAGTGACTTTACAGCTGCGTTGGGCGGATCTCGGTCCAAAGGTTGGTCTTGCAGTTCGTACGTTCGTACTGTCTCTAGTCGACCGTGTATGTATGTAAAATATTGCGTCATCTCTCGCGTTGGACTAGCTGTTTGTACCCTCGTCGATGATGCCGTTGGTGTTGCTATTGTACGTGGTGAGGTGGCGATCGTAAACAATTATGATATGGCACCGTAAGAGAAAATCATTGTCAGTGTACAGTAGCAGAGTGGTCAGTGACAGAAACACCCAGCTTGCAAAGCTGAGTGTCGACTTCTCCATCGATATCAAAGCTAGCCGAAGTAGTTGCAATAATTTTATAAAAAAAGCACCTGCTCGGACATCTGAAGTCTTGAGCGACGAGAACGGGAGGCCACGCTCGAGAGGGTACCTTACCACCTATTCGAGAATGGTTGACATACTCTTTGCATTATATATACCCTAACCCTAACCCAATCAAACACAAGCAACCAATGTAGGGTTACTATAGTTCAAGTGTTTGCTTCAGGAACCATTTAAATCCAGCACAAGCAGTGTCCGTGCCGATGCCTCCTCCTAGAGAGACGAGCTCTGCATGTGGTCACAACCTACAAGACAGAGGTACTCGTTGATATAAAGCAAGGTGAATTTGCTAAGTAATGCCAACTGCAATAAAAACGAGGTCGGGACATATGCAAGCCAGGACACCAGACTACTTGCAAGGAAGAAATGAAAGAAGAACAAGACAGAAGAAAAAGTGGCACTACTTTATCAAGATCGTAGTTATCCTATCAATGTTTTCCTCCCGCTTGTTATGCTGCTTCAATCAACTAACTGTTCATGCGTGTTAATAGGTATATATACCATGGCACGTCGGCCTCTTTGCTGTCGCCAACAGCTCAAATCGTTCTGAAACCACGCGGAATGATGCAAGCAAAGCGTTACGATCAGTAACGCGCTCATGCCAGCCGCCACGACCCAGGGAACAAATCAGGGTGGGGGTTTAGATCGAGGCTGGGGCTACCTCATGCGATTCTAGATAGTATTGTATTATAGTTCAAGTTTGTGCTTCAGGAATAAAAAAAAATGCCACGTCTGGGCTTGGGCCAGGCTAAAATGATGTTGCTGCTGACTCGATTTGGATCTAAGTCACGCAATAACAGAACTGCTACTATAGAAGACTACACTACTCGTACAGCCGCGGTATAGTACGAGTGGCTTCGGCGCTTTTGTATCGCGGCTGCAAAACAATGATAACGTTCCGCAGTAAACTCACGGCAGCAGCCATCAGGTGGCTATAGTATCAGATATCAGAGGTTGACGGGGCGGGGCGAGCGGTATAAACCGCGCAACGTGTGCAACCCTAGCGCGCCCCATGATGTCGCGCAAAAAGGGAAACACTAAATTCACATTATTACAAGGTTTTTGCGTCTGAAGACGCAAGTCTTAGTGAAAGCGACCCCAAGAACATGGCCCAAATAATGATTTAGTCTAAATGTAATGTTAAATTTTGGCTCGCCCGCCTTGCTGACCAAATAGGGAAATTCATAGGCATAAATCATAAATACTTGAAACAAGAAAGTGGAATTGACTCGCCTGCGCCGGATCATGGAAATACTATCAGAGAATACTGTTGGAACATTCCGTCATCGCTTTAACTCCTATGTAGTTTGGGATCAATGAGGCCTCCTGCTGCGATCAGCCGGAGACTCTCACCCAGGGTTACTACCTCCGCGTTGATTCACTGACTACCAACGCGGCACCTCGTCGAAAAAGGTAGTTATCGCGGTAAAATAAATACGACAAAAACTGATGTCGTTGTCGGCGTGCCTCGCGCACAACGAAGGGCAGGTGGGATGGTCTGTTTTTCCTACCCGCTTCCTACTTTTTTCGTGCTGTTATTCGGTCGATCACGATGGAAGTGGTCTCATTCCACTCTTTCTCTGAGTATATACAACCAGGAGACTTTCTCCAACTCCGGGGACACAATTTTTGCATCCCCGATTTTTGGTTCCAAGATTATTGTTGTAACATTCCGTCGTCGCTTTAATTCCTATATAGTTTGGGATCAATCAGGCCTCTCTGCTGCGGCATGATATCACATCCGTACTCGTTGCTCCTTTAATCTTCTCTCGCTCCCGTAGCTTACAGTATTTAGTTATTATTCCTGCGGGCCACTTCTCATCCTTATCATTACCCCCAAACTTGTATCTTGACCTCTAGTTGGTTCGGCATCGATTTTCTTGTGAGAACGCCGCATGGTTGCCTCCGTCCGTATCGAGTTGCGCCCGGCGTAGAGGCCTCGGATACTTCTGGCCGCATTCCTTGAGCACCGTTGATGTGGCGGGCCAATCGTGATGTGACGGGGTAGCCAATCGTGATGATAACCCCACCGAGAACCCTCGCCATGGAACCGATGCCACGCCGCCCCGTTGGTTCGTCAATGCGTCGGATTTGGCAACGGCGGCGGTTGACGTCAAGTGGCTCGCTTTGGACAAGGCCCCATCTGGGATGAGGATATATTTCCTACCCGCTTCCTACTTTTTTTGTGCTTTTATTGGGTCGATCACGATGGACGTGGTCTCATGTCACCCTATCTCTGAGTATATACAACCAGGAGGCTTTCTCCAATTCCGGGGACATAATTCTTGCGTCCCCGCTTTTTGGTTCCAAGATTACGACAGTATGGATGATGTGATAGTGAGAAAACGAGTACGTACATGACGGACCACAAGTAAATCAAACCTCGCGCCTGCTGAGAGCAGAGTAGGGCGCGACCTACCGCATAGCGGGCCCTCAACACTTACTACACAAATCTACACTCAGTTTTGAATAGATAAAGGGAAGAGAGATCCGTCGAAAAGGGTTGACTTTGAGCTTACGTTGATTGGGGGGGGTCGTCGACAACAGCCGGAGGAACGATTTATCTTGAAAACATAATGAACACATATTCGAATGACACGTGTCGAGGCTCTGACTCTGTGATAAGAGCTGCAGAGGTGGCATCGAAGTGTCTGTCAAGATCACTTATAATGGAAAAGCCAAGAGAAGATTGTTTGGAAATTGGCGCTTGCAGCCAAAAGGCGGTTAACAAAGAAGAGAAAGGAGAAAAGAGGAAAGTAAAGGGAGGAGGAAGGAGAACGAAGGAGTGATCGAAGTGGGTGAGGCCGTCAACAGATCATCTCGGGACAATGGCCATGCTACGGGCAGATGTATTCTACGGGTTGTCATGCTGGCCGACAGTCCGTCCTATAGTACCGTTCTTTACAGTGTTTCCTGCAACGTTATTTATGGTAGTAAGTTAGGTATGAATATACCTACGCAGGCGATAAGGAACAAGCCGAGTCTCTCCGCACACTGTAATTCACCGCATCTAGAATAAGATGCTTGGTGTACTCGCGTGTACTGACTACACAGGTGGCCGTTTGCCTTGGTTGTGGCACTTTGTCGCTAAAACCCAATCTCAGTACGTTGGGCCGACGTTCCCAAGGTACCTCAACGTACGAGGCACGTTGTAATTTATGGACAACCTCAAATCTTGGTAGGTCTATTAGGTTGTCCAAACTGCCACCGCAACCAACGCAAACGGCCACCTGTGTACAAGTCAACTAGATACTACAGTAGTGGACTGTAGAGTCCATATTCCAATAAGGCCCCTTAATGACAAGTCAGTAGCTTGAGGAACCTGATACTCTAAGGAATAAACACACAAACTGTACGTCATATTCAGACCTGTGTATGAACAGCGGCAATATGGATGTAATCATGTCACTCAGAGAAGACATCTGATATATGTTGATGGTGCTGCTGCTCGTAGTGATGGCTGTGAAGATGATGATGATGATGATGATGATGGAAGACCTGACGAGGGGATAAATACTTGTCGTCGCAATCGGTCGGTGATTGTTGCGCCGGAGCGTTGCTCGCAGAGTGCAGCCCCCCGGCTGGCGTTGTGGTTGCTGCTGTTTGCTGCGTTGATGCGGCACAATCAAAATTAATGTTTCTGCGTCCCCAACAAGAAATGCAAAACAAAAAATTGATGACTCCCGTGGACTCTAAAATATGAAGCTTTGACCGGGTAGCGAGAAAGCTGGTTCTATGCATTAGTTTAAAGCTCTCGAAGTATATACGATAGCTTAGTAGGTCATAGCCTTGGTGAGGATGTCGCTGGACTAGCCTTCGGGTGAATGGTAGTGGACCACGTATTCCTGTCTGGTTCTGGAAAAATGGAACCTTAGAGAGTCGATTTTCCCAACCATTTGCTTGTGAAAGCTCGGAGAGACGGTCTACGTCGCAGTTCAACGCCTGCAGGATTCCTTTAGCTAAGCCCCCAGGGCTGTGAAGGTATAGATGCAGCCGACAAAGCTGATGCCGTTGTTGTACGTACGAGTAGTCGCTGGAGCCATAGCCTCTGCTCTGGTAGAAGTCGGCGTTCCAGCTACCGCAGGTACTGCTAGTCGCAGGTATAGAGCTCGGCGTAGCTGCAGAAACCTTAGAAATAGAAACCTTAGTAAGCAGTATGTAGTACCCATCGCAGTTGGCGACGATATGAAGGTGTAGATGTTGCGACAAGACGCCAATACCTTCTGGAAGTGGTTACGAGTTGTCGATGATGGTGCTGACTGGAGCACTGTTGTTATAATTGAGGTGGCCCCTATGTTGGCCATGGCGAAAGTGACAGCTATTGCTGTGTTTTATCTCCCACCGAACCGTATACGCGCTGTTGTCTTGTTGATTCGTTAGAATCAGGCCGCAACAAGAGTTATTGTGTGCAAGAAAGCATGTCCCTATCGGTCTCATGCGTGAAAAGCAGTTTTGAACTCGATAGCCTGTCTATCTGCAGGTTGAACGGATCAGTACTTCTGCACACGCGTGATGATGTCGCCTCTTCGCCTTGAGCAAAGACCCGTCACGCATGATATTTTTAGAGTAAATCTTCCGAGTCTGAATACGTGCTTCGTGCGTAAAAGCGGGAGAGCAGTCGCTGAAAATTAATGCCCCTTTACTCCGAGTCTGATTGCGTACTTCTAGCGTCAAAGCGTCGAAGCAGTGGCTGGAGATGCCCCGTTTAGGAGGGAGGTTATACCCCCGACGTTAGGCTGAGTAGCCTATTCGTCCACAACCGAAGCTGCACGTTACAGCTCGTTTAGGTCTGACCGTCTATTCTGAAAATTACACGAGGACAGATACTTGTAATGACGACTTCTTACTACTTGGTGGCTTGAAGAAACGGTGTTAATGACGACTTCGCGCGTATGACGGCGCGAAACCGGACTCTTTACCTGCTATACGCGGGATAGCGCTAGTAGCCTGCTAATCTGCTTCGCGCACAGAGCGTGAAAGCAGTCTCCTCTCTCGAATATTCCTTACGTAGTCGATGCGATGCCTCTATGTCGATGCTGATCTTAGTTCTTGAAGAAATCCCCAAAATTCCTCCGCCCTTCAGAAAATGGAGATCCTTCCTCGAACTTCTCGGAAATGTGTGACGGACTCAGCGGGACGCCGTTGCTTGATGCCAGTCGATGTGTTGATCAAAAGTCGAGGCTCATAACCTATCTATGCGATTGGTGCGTGTCGAGGCTCTGACTCTGTGATAAGAGCTGCAAAGAAAGGTAGCATCGTAGTGTCTATCAAGATCACTTGTAATGGAGAAGATAAGAGAAGATTGTTTGGAAATTAGCGCTTGCGACCAAAAGGTGGAAACCAAAGAAGAGACAGAAGAAAAGAGGAAAGGAGAAGGAGAAGGAAGGAGGACGAAGGAGTGATCGAAGTGGGTGAGGCCGTCACCACACCATCTCGGGACAATGCCCATGCTACTGGCAAAATGTATTCTACGGGTTATCATTCTGGCCGACAGTCCGTCCTACAGTAACGTTCCTTGCAGTGTTCCCTGCAATGTTCCCCCGATACTTACGGTTGTAAGTTAGGTACAAACTGAATACCACGCCGGCAAGAAGGAACAAACCGAGTCTCTCCGCATAATGTAATCCACCGCATCTAGAATAAGATGTTTAGTGTCCTCACGTGTACTGACTACGAATCCACTTCGTAGATACTATTATAATATTATTAGCGGACTGACTGTAGAGTCCATACCCCAATAGCACAGTATGAACCGATCGTGAAATGGCGGGAAAAACTAGAAATGAAACGGTTCCAGCAGCCGTTGGAATGGTTTTCATCTAGATCACAGTATTGACGATAATCCAATGATGGCAAAACAATAGCAATGAAACGGGCAAAGCAACGGTTCCGAGACCCGAGACGGACCACATGGTATATGTGCATTCCCCCTCGGAAGAGTAATGTTTACTGTAGAACAACCAACCGTGGTCGAGGAAAAAACGGACGATGAAACGTTTACCTGCGTTGTCTATACCAGGCAGTATACGTATCAACTATCATACGAAGTATATATACATGTATGTACACTCTGTATGTCTGTTCCGTCCTTGGGAGGAACATCAGCGACTGTTGGTGGATAATGTTGGCAGTCGATGCTGCAGCAAATATATATGATACATGTTGTGGCTCTAGAGCGCGTGCGCGCGTGCGTTGGCCGGTGTTATAAGGCTTACCCTGGGCTTGGGAATCGATCGATCTATTACCCCGTTGGTTCAGCAGGTAACACCTTCACATTTGGCGTTGTCGGCAGGACACGGGTTCGAATCTCACTTCAAACGTTTCTTTTATAGAAAAACACTTGCGCGTGTGTGTCTTAAAAATATGTCTCCCTGGGTCCCCAGGAAATGGAACGAATTTTGGGTAGGCACGTACGACCGCACACGGAAAAACGTCAACCGTTACGTCCCAAAGATCCCGCCGTTGCGAGGGGGGGAGAGTGTTTAGCAGGCTTACCCTGGGTCGTATAATCGATCGATCTTTTATCCCGTTGGTTCAGCAGGTAACACCTTCACACCGGACGGTTGCACCATCATCGCGGTAGGGAAGGTTCGCAGGAAATTGGAGCAGTGACGTCGCGATCGCGAACCGTGGGAGCCGATCTTCAGCGATCCGAGAAACAACAGCAAATACGCGGCGCCAGAGACAGGGAGGAGCAAAACTCGAAACTGGACATGAGATACCAATCATACCCGTTCGCCGGTAGTTCACAGCAGTACGTAAGGTGCTTTCCGTACAAAAGCGTTTGAAGTCGTAAATCGTGACGTCGTGGCACATACTATAAACCCGGTACAGAGAATTTTTGATCAAAGAGGGAAAAAAAGTTGAAGTCTTCTAAGAATGCACGAAATATCTGGAGTTTGCCGGATCGGAG
>JBBMKB010106115.1:0-10023 GCA_037833945.1 Alaria marginata
TGCTGGTCCGGTCAGCCATCACGTATCTCAGAATAACCCAGCGCTCTGCGGCGCTTCTCGGTGCCCGTCGCGCTGCAACATTTCGTAGTGCAGGGTGTCCCCAAATTATTAGGTTGAGTTTTTTAGTTATCTCCTCGTTTTTGTAAGTACGGTTTCCAAGGTGGTATAGGCGTTCTGGTTTTTTGTTCTGTGTCTTGATCAATCATCCGGGCGCTCGCACTCCCTCTCACAGCTTCTTCTCACCCCATCCCCTTCTCTGCGAGACCGCGGATGAAAACACACACGACTGCCCTTGGGGCATCTTTCTTTCGCCAGCTCTATGAAGCGCAGCTCTCATGCTGTATGATCCCAGTCGGATACTCTCGACTAGTGTGCTTAGCTTTACTGTTTGATCGACTGTCTGAACCAATTCATTCGAAAGGCAGGTCTATCACGCCACACGTGCGGATACGTACAGGAATGACAGGTAATGAGCCTCGGTTTACGTAAGCGCTTCTGCATACCTGTGAGTCTCGAGGCACGTCTCGCACGACTACGCCCCGAGGAACCAGGGCATGGCCTGGACTGGTCGACAGGACTGGTTGATAGAGCTGCGAGGTTCGATAGTCGTCGTACTGGAGCTAGCTGGTGTGAGCGACTACAACATCAAACAGAACCCCGTAAGACGAGTTGGCGAGTACAACACCGTCTGCGGACTGCCTGGAGAAAGTTAAGAACAACAGTAACTATCTCCCACGGAGCTTCCACCGGTTCGCCATCTCGAGCGGCTGCCATCTGCAACAATAAGTACTACTACCGCTGTGAGCGAAGTACTACGATAGATCGTACTTTGAAGAACATCACCAGCGACACCAACGACGGCGGCGACGACGAACATCTACTCGGACGCACTACATACTGTTGTGCACATACATTTAGGAGTAACCCCGAACTGTGAGTGATCGAAACTTAATTCTCGAGTACGTGCCGTCGATATCTGGTCATTTTCGAGTACCGGCATGGTCGCGTATGGCAAGTCGCATATAGAGCTACTACTATTGAGTACATGTCGTCGATGTCTGGTTTCTTTCCAGTACGGGGCTGGTCGAGTCTGTCAAGCATGAAGGGATTACGCTCTTCTAGTATGCACGAGAACATCGCTCCACTTCAGGCGCTTTTTCAGCTTCGTCTACTTCGGCTGCTGCTACCCACGAGCACGCCAGATAGATAGACATTTGGTCATGCTCGACAGTTTTCATTGTCGTGTGCGGTCTTGTTAGGGGACTGCTAAGAGTACGTCAACTGTTTTTCATCTACGTAACGGGATGAGGGACTGGTTCGAGATTACCACTACTGCCGCACTGCTCCTGCTGCTGCTGGAGGATGAACGGCTGCGACACGTACGAACGGACCTGCTCGTACTACTATGCTGAACTACGTATGGGAAACGGAACGGCAGCCGTGTGATGGAACAAGGCGGCCTGCCGCTTTACGCCTGACTCTTTCGACAGTGGGGCACGATAAGTTAGCACGTGGGAGCAAGTGGGGAGAATATCAACGAATAAGTATCTACAGGTACCCGTTCATGATCACCAGGAATCGCCTCATCCTCTAAGCACGGACTCGCCGGGATTACGGTTCGGGATCGTTGTAAATAAACGCTCGAGATTGCGGAAAATATCACCTTCTAGAATTATTATAGCAATATTCGCTGGGACTGTCGGAGTAACACTAAATCGCCATAATAGGAAGGTGGGCTCACCGAAGAGGCGACTTTCGGGAGTGGGCCACAGTACATCACATAGCTACTGGATTTGCCGGCGGAGAACGCCTGCTAGAAATTGCCACACCCTCTGTCGCTTTGAGCCGCTGGAGCAACGTTGTTTCTAGAGTCGTTGAAAAGCGTTATCACCGTTGAGCGCTGCCGAGGTCGCCGAGCATTGTCATCATCATCGTTTAGGGCTGCTAAAGTCACCGGAGGTCATCATCGTTTGGGACTGGACAAGAAGGTTCACTTCCTGGATCGCTGTGCCATCAAAGTTTGAATTGCCAGGAAGGACATCTACGATACCCGGGGTCGCACTTACGTAGAGGGAACACGTATTTCCTCCGTACTACGTAGCACGCCACGTCTTCTTTGCACGGGAAGGCGGTAGAAATGTGGTTAGGATGTTAGACCATTTGTGCAAGATCGTTTAGGGAGTAGCACCACGTGTCTTCTTTATACGGGGGCGTGGACAGAAATGTGGCCGGCCACTACAGTAAGTAGATATGTCTATTGCCTGATCAACAAACTGATCATTGAAGCATTTTTTCATGCTTTCTCTTCTGTAGTCGATAACTGTTTAGAAGGCGCAGTTACTGTCTTTCTCTTCTGTAGTCGATAACTGTTTAGAAGGCGCAGTTACTGTGCAGTACGAAGAAAGTGAGTCTCCATTTTGTTGTCGGAGAAAAATCGTACACTGGCAGTTAACGCTGCTGAATTGTTCTGGTATTGGTTCAGAGGTGGTCCGTACGGCCAATAAACTGACTAGCGTAGTGTTTGGTGTAGTGTACGAAGTCATACCGCGTCAAGCATATGCGCCTAATGAATGTATGGTGAGACCCGCACGGGTTCCAAGTTCAAGGTCCCGCCAGTGATTTCGTTCGGTTTGCATGTTGTTGGCAGTCCATGCGTCAAACTCGTTACACAAGGCATTAATATGAAATTACGTTGCCAGATTTTGCTTTGTAGTTGCTGTGTTAGTTGTAGATAGATTGATCATCCGTCGAAAATGAAGCGCAGCAGCGGTTGGTGTTATTTCGACACGGCAAAGGAGCAATGAGCTTTGTTGCTACAGCAGTGCGGTTGATTCTACTTCGTAAATACGCAGACAACTACTTCAGACAAGTATACAGGCCGACCAAGTAACGAGAGTCATAACCTTCTGAAACACTAACTGGAATAGGTTGATAACACTTGCAGTAAGTATCAGGCAAGCGCACATTATAATGAAGTTGTCGAACAATCCGTTGTATAGTTGAAAATAACAAGTTGACCTTTATATGTCGCGTCCATAGCGGGGTCGTATTGAGAATATCAAATTTGCTACTCGTACCCAGGAGTACCAGGTAGCCCATAGCCTATCGATTTCGTTGCCGTTGGTATATCATAGTCGTCTGATACACATACTACGAGTAGCTCGTAGGGCACAGCAGCATGGTGCGCTGCTATACAGGACTGGTATATCACTCGGTGCCAAATTGACATTTGCTTTCACATATCTACGCTTTTTTCCGGCGCCCGTGTGTCTTTTCTCGCGGTTCTGGCTGCGGAGCACGCAGGAGTACGGTCAGTATCTACGTCGCACGTCTGGGCCCCGGCCGAACTCCGTGGAATGTACTGTGAACGTTCAAAGTCGCGGAGCTGGCTCTTTCTGAAGGGGTTGCGTTCCGCCTCGCCGAGCCGCGTAGGAACTCTAGAAACCCCCAAACAAATCCGAACAAACTTTTGTCGGTCTGCTGTCTGCTGCTGTACATATATCATACACACGTATAAGTGTCATACGAGCCAAGTAGATCTGATTTCGTAGAGCGTAGAGAAACGGTTTTCCAGCATTTCATAGTGCGGGGTAACCCCAAATAGACGGCTGAGTTACCCCGACATCTTTTGTAGGTAGGGTTATCCCGCCGCTCGGTTGCCAGGGTGATACGCGTTCTGTTTTTGTTTGTTCTGAGTCGTGGTCGATCGACGGTGCACCCGCACTCTCTCTCACAACTTCTTCTGCTCTCTCCATCGTCCCCTCTGCGGGACCACTGAGAATAAACACACAACTGCCCTTGGGGCATCTTTATTTCGCCAGCTCTATGGAGCGCAGCTCTCATGCTGTACGATACCAGTCGGATCATCTCGACTGAAGTGCTTGCCTTTGCTCTAAGATAGACTGTCTGAAGCCACTCGGAAAACAGTCATATCACGCCACACGTGCAGACACCTACATCCATGACACCATATCGTTATCATGTCCCGCTTTGGTCAAATTCATACAAAGTTCCACGAAATCGCAAGAAATCGCTCCATACCCCAAAAGGTCGCAATAAAATTACGTTAAATGTCAGAAATAATACCAAATAACCATATGTCCCCTTCCTAGAAAAAAACCTACTATTTAATAGATGCAAAACCCTCATATTTGGACGTACTCGCACGCCGAATATGTTCGTTTCGCGGTGCCCTTGCTGCTGTCGCACCCCCGACCGCCCTCCCGCCGCTGGTACGCCTTCGAATCGAGCGGGACCGGGCGCGCCATCCTTTATGGCTACACGAGGCCCGCCGCCCTCAGCCGCACGAGATATGCACGCGACTGTATCTCGTTCGATACTTCGTCGGCAAGGGGAACAAACATTTTTAGGTTTCATGTCCCGTGGAACTCTGAACGGAACTGTAGAGATAATTGGGGTGTTATTAGTAGTATGAAAACCTAAAGATCCCTACATTTCCGCCCAGACTGCTCTCCAAGTCGTTCAAAATCGCTCATTTATCATTTATCAAACCCAGCCCCCCCCCTAGTACGAAATATCCTCCCTTATTGAGCGCGCGAGGAGAAGACATGAAACCTGCCACCCAACTGCTTCCCACCCTCCCGGTGCCTCTGCACACCTGTGCCCGTCGGAGTCCGCTTCCGTAATACACTCGCTCGTAACCATGACGCGAAGCTCGGCTTGTGCAGGCTCTGCTTCTCTCCGAAAACAAAAAGAGTGACGTTTCATATGTCATTGCACTGAAACACGGAAGGCGTGTTTGAGCCGGACGTGGAAAACATGTAGTAGATCTCGAGCTAATAGTCGCCCGCGCAGGCCCACACGACGGCGGCGCTGGCAGAGTGAACGATACTCCCCGGGGGGGGACGGAGATCGGACAGCACGCCCCCCGAGAAATCACGATACCGCAGTAACTAGGGCCCGGCGTCTCGTTAAACCGCTGAGAGGGAAGAACTGCCCCGTAGATTGCGAATATTCCGTTGTAGATCCCGATGTCGAGGTCTCGCCGCGGCGTCGCGAGAGCGGATCTGCAGCACCCGTCGTTACGACCGACAGGCGGCCCCGAAACCGTGCTAGAAGGCGGTTGGTAGTGGGAGAGGTCCGAAAAAAGAAAATATTGTGCTGCGCCTGAGGCTTGCACCATGTCATCATGGGTAACTTTATAAACAGTTATTTCAAATACGTCAGCTGTGAGTTCGATCAAATTGATAGTCGATACTCATCTTTGCAAGCTGCGTGAAACTCCGGCCGCGCTTTTTTTCAGATGTTTCCTCTTTCAAGGTATAGGTCAATGACTCCCCCGGATGCTGCCAGGGTGAGCAGAACAACTTTACCAATGGCAATATCAATCCACAATGAATTTCGTTGCGCGTCCTGGCCCAGGAAAGGAAAAAAACAGTAAAAAGTGACAGTTGCAACGTAAACCTGTCAACTGCTGTAGCCAGGCGTCGCAGTCTGGTTTGTTGAATTGGATGCAGCACGGGGAGCAAACAATACAGCCAAGTAACAACGCCTTTCAATGATAACATTAAATGCTTAGCAAATTTGGTCGGACCAATTATTTCTCGTGCTTCAAAGGAAACAACAACGGGTCTACGGCCCGAACCCACTGCGGGTGGAAAAAATAGATGGCGCGAGCTACAGTATCATACGCGGAACGAAAAAAGCGAAACAACAAATAGCGAACAAGTAACGAAATGTGTGCTTCGCCGGCTCGTCGAGGCAAGCCTTAGCCCCGTCTGTCGTTTGACGATGGTAGCCGTTCACTGACTAGCTGACGTTGACTACCATCCAGCGTATCTGGTGGCCACGGACTTTGTTGAAGGGAATTTATCTCAACGATTCTTAAAAAACGTTATGCAAGCTTGTCAGGGTTTATCTTTAGAGAGAATTAGAAGAGTTTTGGGGAAAGCAATTATTATATATATAAAAATATATATCAAAATGCAACCCCGATCATTGTAAGAGAAAAGCGTCAAGCGATCAGTCAAACAGATCATGGCGATGAGAAAATGCTAGAACAGCAACAACAACTATTGTCCCCTCCACCCCTTTCGTCTCCCCATGCATGCCAATCCAGAAGTATGGCGAGGCTCTACCTGTGGGTCGGCGCCTTCTTCGTGCTCTCGTGCCAGCTATGCGCGGTGTTCGGGGACCACTCCGTGAGCAACAGCGGCCTCGCCTCTTCTTCTGAGGGGGGGGGCGTCGCCATGTACAGCGACGGGACCGTGACCAGCATCGGGAACGACGATGGCAACGACGACGGCAGCTGCACCATCGACGAAAGCGGCGAGGCAAGGCATAACGCTGTTATTGTTCTTGCCGTCCGACAGTGTGGAGCAAAAGCTTCAAAATTAGCCGACCATCAATATTCCCAGAAAGAAGAACGAAGCCAAGGGGGAAACAAAAGGAAGCCCATACATACACGACGTGTTTATCAATAGTTGTTCTCACAGAAACTCTGGTACGATATGGGGACGCGTGCTCCGATGGAGGTATCACGTTTGGGCGAAATATTTTTTTCTGAGTGGCGGGGCTCCTTAATCTGAAATCGTCGGGTATGTGGCGCAGCCACCGAATATTGCTGTAATTCAATGCGGAGGCACAGACCGCGGCGGCAGGTTGAGATGATTTCAATTACAGCACCTCTACAGGTAGGTCGAGGTAACACCACAGATAGATAGGAGCCACTGTTCACATTAGGCCCCTTTAACTCATCACATAGTCTATTGGTATTTTATGGTTGGCGATATCCCATAGATGTGCCCCTCCTCCTTCTCTAGCCTGAGCTCTACGATCGAAAGGAACCGCCAATCTTAAGTGGAACTTCCGCCTCGCGAATTAGATGCACTTCTACCGATCTACCTCTGCTGCTGCCGACCCCGCTTGCACAGTCGTTTAGGTTATGCTAACTTTCGCTTCCAGCATTTGTTAGTCATTCCTGTCGTTTTTATATTTTGATTTTTCTGTCGTTTTCAGCCGTTATTTGAGTCGTTTTCACCCTCATTCCCGACATTTTGCACCGTTAATTCTGCGCGGGTTTTCCAACCTTTCTCTCCATGCAGCCGTTCTTCGCCAGCATCATGCACCCGCTCCGCTATATGGTCACCAGGATGGCTGAGCACTGTTTCGCCGCCGAGGTGGACAACGCGGTGGAAGGCCTGCACCCCGCCTCGTCGGCCGCTGTCACGGCCGAGAACGCGCTGACGACAACCACGGACGACGCCGGCTACACCACCACCGGGTTCTTCTGCTCCCACACGAGGCGCTTGATGCAGATGATGCACCCCGCCGTGCTCCCCGCTAACGCCGGTGCGCGCGCGCTCTCGCCACTCTCCCTCGAGGACGCGGACGGAGACGAGAAGGACACTGGCGCAGACAGTATTGACCGGTCCCTGCACGAGTTCTTTGTCGGCGACGACGACGACGACGGCGGCCCCCCGCTGTGCACCAAAGCGAAGACCTACTACGCGGACCGCGACGGATCGGAGGCTGTTGACACTTGCAGTGTTCAGCCCATGGACCGAACCGAGCGCTTCGACTACGACTACGGCGGCAGCAGCAGCAACGTCAAAGCACGCGCCAATGTCAACGCCGAGTTCAACGGGAACGGTAGCGGCAACGACCGTGGCAACAACATCGAAATCGCGAACGACGTCGGTAACGATCCGGACAACGACATCGTTCGCGATATCGGCCTTGTTGACTCCGGAAAAGGTCTCTACCTTCACGAGAGCCAGCCTTCTGTCTGCCCTGCACCGCCGGCGGCGGCGCCTCATGTCGCGGTGATTTCGCGCGCCCTGGACGTGTCCTACCCCCTGGAGGACAAGGACGAGTACGTGTCACGGTGGAAGCAGCAGCGGGCGGCGATGGGGGCAAACATTCTTCTGGATGCCAACGACTACCACGAGTACGACCAAGACATGTTCCTAGCGGAGGCCCGCCGAGCAGTGGCGGCCGGCGAACCGTTCACGCTTGAAGCATTCATCGCCGCCACCGATAGGAAAGAGCGGGAGAAGAAGGCTACCGAGGAGGATGTGGAGGAGCAGTCTTTGGCGTTGAGCATCCTAGAGGTCGTGGAAAATGCTACGGGGTACGTCAGCAGCTTGCTCAAGGTGAGGCGTCTGGGTCTGAGGTAGCCCAGGTTAGGACATGCCGCTCGCGTATGGCGTTTGTGAAAATACATGGGGCCCTTCGGGGCGTGTTGTACGCCCCTATGGTCGGGGAACCCTGTTGTCAGTTACCATATGTGGTGTTATACCAATGTGTTCGTCAACCGAGTTATATCGGTGCACTTGAACAGGTGACTGTCGAAGTGTGGTGAGCTTGACCTTTATCGTTCCAATCCCCAGGAGGTATAGACCACTAAATCTATTAAATACTGTTATGCTTCATCGCGGTGTGCCATCGCCGTATTGTACCTCTTTTTTGTGTTGTCGGCAGGAGCTCCTCCCAGCTTGGATCAACCCCACGGCCGGACAGGTCCGACGGGCTGACGAGTGCTTTTCCGAGGCCGACTCGATGCCGCTCCATCCAAACTGGGACAGGAACGCCACCAAGTTCTCCTCCTTCGACGCCTCCACCTCGACCACCTTCGGTGCTTCCAACGCGTCTGAAGACTCCGTCGCGTCTGGTACCTCCTCTGATGTCGCTGACTACGATGGCGGTGGCTGGTTTCACTGCGCGTACAACAAGCGCCTCGTCCAGCAAGACCGGGCCATGGTTAGCCTTCCTAACGCCATCACAGGTAGGAAGGAGAAAATGCCTTCACAGTCTGGTGTACGGAAATAGTCCTGTTTTGTGCCTGGCTGCATGTCTACTTTTTCTAAGGTCTCGTCTGGTATTTGCTTGTTGTGCGGACGATACTCGCGAGTTGTTTGCTGCGTTTGGTGGTAAAAAAGTTGGAGTCACTCACCATAATGCCTAAGTCCGCTGTCTGTACCGGATACTATTAACAGTAAATGTACAATTACCTGGTATGGTTCTGGTTGACAACGTCGGTTCGATGAATACACGACCATGATGGCTTCGCCGTTTTCCAGTCACGTAGCCGCGGCGTTGGTGGGATGTGCTGCTTCTTCCGCGTATCGCTGTTCTGAACTTTTGGGTTGTGATGTCCCGCAATTCCGTAGTTCTGACCAACCATTCCATCATCTAGAGGGTGGCCAAACATTGCACCGATCACTCAGTCAGATGGAAAGAGCGATGACCAAACACATCTAAATTGAAGGACAGTTATTGTGAGAACACTTGTTATTGCACGGAGCAGACATCACACAATGTGTATTACGGTCGTATCGTTGAGATGCCGTTGAACCCAAACTACAATTTTGGTCAATTGCTGTAGCAAGAAAGCCCTTCCCGTGATACAAAAACCACTACGATGGCAAAATCTACCTTGTTTTACCAACAGCATTTGACTTACAGTATCTGGAATATCGTATTCAGCGACGCTGATAGGACGAAGGCTTTGACTTAAAACATCGCCACTCGCGTCCTCCTGTTCCGCACCGTTCAATCTTCTCAAGCAGGACGCAGCGCCAAACCATCGTCGTCGTACTCCTCCTCCCCGACTAAGCACTTCCGAGACGAAGACGATGACTATGACCGAGACGCAGAAGACTCGCTGCTTGACGCCCTCCTGGCGGCCGACCGCACTCGCTACGAGAACGAGTACATGCAGCTAACGCTATTCGTCGCCCCAGACTCCCACTTCGCCGAGTTCGCGAGAGACTTCCACTTCGCCGAGCTCGCCGCCGAGCTCGCCGACGAGCACGCGGGCCTCGAGGCCGTCTTCGAAAGCATCTTCGAGCGTGACGAGAATGAGGAGAAACGGGTGAGTCTTCTTTGAGAATCGTCATGAGAGTTTCGGACATGACTATTAATAGAAAGAGAAGCGATGGGTGAGGCATTCTTGAAGACGTGTTACCTCTTTTACTACTGGGAACAGCAGCAGCAGCAGCAACAACAACAACAACAACAACAACAACAACAACAACAACAACAACAACAACAACAACAACA
>JBBMKB010106137.1:0-10019 GCA_037833945.1 Alaria marginata
CGGCCATGCAAGAAAGGAGTACACCCCCCCCCCCCCCTCCCCCTTCCCTCCCTGCCCCTCTCTCTCTCTCTCTCTCTCTCACATTCTCTCCCCCTCTCCCTCTCTCTCTCTCTCTCCCTTCTCTGTCTATCTACCTCTCTCTCCTTCTCTCTCTCTCCCTTTATCTTCCTTTTCATCTTCCTCTCTCTCTCTCACCTTATTTCCCTCTCCCTCTCCCTGTCTCGCTATCTCCCTCTCTCTCTGTATCTCGACTGTCCACGCACTTTACCGAAACCAGGATTTGAGCATGTCCCCGTTTCTACTGGCCCTCGGGAACCGGGAAGAGCTAGTACGAAACGGAAAGCTAACCTCAATAATATTTGTTCGAGACGTCAACAGCAAGGGGCAAGAAGTCAGCGGCTACATCGATTACGCGCATCGATTGAGGTCCGCGAACTTCGAACCGTACTTCGAACGGCGGAAGAAGGTGTCGCCGCGTTGAGAACGTCTAGCTAATTTTCTTGCTATGCAATAGCACCTCTATCATTTTGTTTGCCGTCCGACAACGACAATGCGCGGGGTAATATGAGGCTCAACGTCGATCACCCATACACATTCCCAGAAGGATAATAAAACTACGGGAAAGCTAAAGCAGGAGACCTATGCACGCAGCCTGACCCTTTTCTGTGCCTGCTTCCAGCGTGGCATCTACTGTAAACTTTTCATACGTAGTCCTTAATATCTCGAGGTCTACGTAGCTTCGTCTCAATAGGGAAATCGTTTTAAGATCCAAAAATGCAACACCAATTTCAAAATACGAGCTGTAACAGCATGTTCTCCGCGCCATCACCGACCTTGCGCGTAGCAGATATTTAATGCGGAACGAGGAAGTGCTTCGAGAATAACAAAATACCTGTTAGATATCAACAACCAACAGTAACGGGGTGTCGCATGTCCGCGCTGTATAAAAACAGTTTTTTTTTTGTTGTCGTCCCCATTCACTACCTATTTTCTCAGCTCATGCCAAGGCCGACAGACTTGAGCTACTACAACTGGGAGACGCAAACGTCTACATCAACCTCTACCCCTAACTTCCAGGTGCGAAGAGTATAGCTGATCTCGTTATATTCGCGCCCTACGATAGAGGTAGCACTTTTTGGCTGTTTTTATTTCTGAATAACGGGGCTCCTTAACACAAAATCGTCGGAATATCACTCTTTTCTTGCAATACGAACGTTTTGTGTACCTAGGCCATGGGATAGTCCGTCGGATTGCACTTTCAATTTTCTCGAAATCGGTCTTTGGGGTGGGGAAATGACCTCCTCATGTCAGGAGCCCTAGAAGGCAAATACTAATGGTGCACCTCTACCGTACTAATAGTGCATGTGTTTTATGTGTTGTATGTGTCCCTACTCAAAGCACTGTTGCGCTATCGCATCTCCGTGCGGCAAAATGACATGAGCCACGCTGATTTATGATTTCCCTTATACTTCTTGCCTGAGGCGTACGATTTTCTTCGGGTCTGTGCACTATTTTGGAACCTGTTCTGTGACCACGCGCTAAATGACGGCGACGAGGTTTTATTATGAGAACGACAACGACAGCAACAACAAGCTGACATAGCACAACATGCCTAGCGCGTATCCATGCCATTCACCCTCTCATACTCAACCGTTTGTGAAATGGCGAACCTTGCGGCCAGTAAGACATGGCCGAACAGTAAGATGTGGTAAACATTTTCCGTTATTCCCTTTATGGCTGTCATGCTGTGGCGATTTTCCATCGCGATACAAGTGAAGGAATGTACCGTACCTGGTAGTTGAGAGGGGGGGGGGTGCCTGCCATGTGACCCCGGATCTCTGAGATACGAAAAAGGGAAGGAGATGGAGAGAAAACGGGCGAAGATGATAGGTGGGGTCGAAAAAAAAAGCGAATCGGTTTCAAGAGATTGATTAGGTTATCACAGCTATCACACTGAATGTGAGAGCCTCCGCTCCCCCGCCGCAGAACGTAGGCTTCCTCTCACCCCTTCCCAGTAGAATCTAGGCATCTTCTCCCCCTCCCCTTCGAAACTGTCATCCACATGCAAGAAAGCACGCGCATGGTGCGGAAATCCGCCTCACAAGTGGTTCTTAGTAGGATGCAGCCCACCCTTTATACGACTCGCCGGACATCTCACGACGCTTCGCGCTTGGTGCACGCGATGTCTGCCTGGTCGGGGAAAACCCGACGTGCTCCGTCTCGGCATTGTAGGGATGCGAGGGTCTATGGTCTTAAGACTACGGCTATGCAAGAAATTCGTATATCCCCCCTCCCCTCGCAGAATGCGTGCGTCCCCTTGTAGGCATCCCCTCATCCCCTTCGAACTCCCACAACCGCATGCTTAGGTTATTGCCGACGGCGAAGCGGGGTTGTTGTTCAAGAACAAGCGTGACCGAAAAGTCGTCAACGTTGACCCCAAAGCGTCTCCGGGCGACAACACTACTAGGACGGAGATTCGCACCCCGGAGTATCGACAAGTGGTAATATACGACCACATGACAAGAAGAAAGAGCTGACGGGCCTAGCGTTACACCCGGGAGCATCGTCAAGTGGAAATTTATGACTACATGGCAGTACAAAAGAGCTGATGGGCCTAGCTAATGTTACAAGGATAGTGATACAAGGAATACCCTGGGCTGGGGAATCGATCGGAACAATGCCCCTGCAGCTCAGTAGGTGCCACCTTTTGGCTTGTTTTATGTTATGTCCTGAGGTATTCTTCCACTCCAGAGTGACGGGAGCCTGCCCTGTGACCACGGACTTGAGTATGGCGATGTGTTAATGTGAAAACAACGACAGCAACAACCTTCACACCAGAGCATGGCGAGAAGGGCGGTCATGGTTATACTGCTGATGGTGGAAAGAGGAGGAAAGTTGCCGCTGAGGCCGTAGATCGCTGTAGCTTCGTGGTGCGGCCGTTGCCACAAGCCACCGGAGATTGCGACGGCAGAACCGCTCTGTCGGCAACCGAGTTATGTTAGCACACGACTCATTCGGGGACGTGTGTTGAGCTTGTTAAGTTTCATTTTCACCTTTTTACCCACCGTCTGAAGCATGAAGAAACACACACAAAAGGCGCGGGAAAGGGGTTGTACTGCCACGTGTTTGGTTCCCAAAAATAATGCAACCATGTAAATTGGTTGGCGGCGATGAGGTAAATGGTAAATTGTATCCCATTTGCGGCGGCGGGTTTCCACTCGACCTCCGCAGCAGCATTATCGTACGCCCCACTGCTGCCATAGAAGTCGCAGAGCATACTATTATGCATCGTGCTATTCAAATTCAACATCTGGAACCGTTCCACCGCTACATACAGTAGTAACCTTCACACCTCGGACAGATCATCTATAGATAGATCATGAGCTAGATCATCTACAACAGTAGATCATGTATCTACCGTTATGGGATGTTGTGGAGGATCTGTATACGAAGTATGTAGCTGGTACGGATCCGACCAGGAAACGTGAGCTAGATCATGCCGATCGTCCGGCTCCCACCCGGCAACATGAGCTAGATCATCTATAGACTATACAGATCTTCCTTGAAAAATCTAGATCATGAAGTGGGGATCGATGATCTATAGATGATCTGTCCAACGTGTGTAACATTAACCTTAGGGTGCAACCGCCGCAGAAATGATCCTACTTTAAACCCAAGAAAGTATTTCCCAAAACAGAAAGGAAGAGGGTGCAGTTCTGAAGAGCTTGATACTATTACGGGGGACCATAGTAAAAAGGACCAAATAGTGCTCGTAAAAATAGGGAAATATATAGGTTTTGTGTATACCGTAGGTCCAATTTACTACGGTCCCCCGTAATAACTGCACAAGTTAGTAACAAGTTCATAGCACGTGCTACGTAGCTATAGACCAGAGCTCTACGTTTTGCAGGCTGCGACTCAGGATTTATCTGAGGCGGAACGAACTTACCTATAACTATTCGGGAGGACCATAGTATATAGGACCAAATATTGTTAGTAAACATCGAGAAATATATAGGTTTTTGTTCTTACCGTAGGTTCTATTTACTACGGTCCCCCGTAATAGTCGTCTGTTGATGTGCTCGTCTCTGCACACTGATCGATGTTGCATTGCGTCGTAGGGTTAAGACGTTCTTTTTTTAAAGTTGATTGAGTCAGGTTCCCCCATGGTGGCGGCCACAGCCGGTACATTGGACGGCGGAAGCCCTTAGCACGCGGCTCGAAAACCTCAATACATCTGTCCACTCTCTTTTATCGTTTTCCTCGAATGAGTGAGCTCAAAAACAGTTTTTTTTTTCTGAAAAGGACAATACCGGTAGAGCCGGCAAGACCATCGGTTGGCATTCTCAAACAAGAACATGTCACCACGAGCATGTGTGTTTGCCTAACACCATGAATGCATGGTGCCAAACCCCTGTGAAAGTCTTTGCCGCAAGTACGCCTATCACACCTATGAATATGTTCGCCATAAATAGGTCATGAGCCTCGAATTATTGGCAATTTTCAACTTTGGGCCCCAGCTGTACGAATCGATACAAATATTATATCAACCGTCTGGTGTGAGCTGAGCGCGCAACAGTATACTGCTAGTGCTACCATGTTCCACGCACGCTGTGCCCCTCCTTGCGTTGCAGCGACCATGCTACGATAGGGGTGCACCAGCTTTTTTCAGAATCAGTATAGGCGGGATGTGCCAATTCGACCACTCTTAAAGCCCCGAATGCCTTTATCTTGGGCCCTCTCAAATCTCTTGAATCGGGGTACCCACTCTGTAGGAGTACTTTTTGTTCCCGGAGGAAAACAATGGACAGTTCTGTGTCCATTACGTGAGATAGTTGGTGAGTCAGGACGCACTTTCTTGATGTTACGCATAGCCATCGAACGACACCAGTACACACTATTAATAACAACACTCAGGGATACATATAGACGG
This sequence comes from Alaria marginata, assembly GCA_037833945.1. NCBI lineage: Eukaryota > Phaeophyceae > Laminariales > Alariaceae > Alaria > Alaria marginata. The sequence continues at coordinate 4,934 of JBBMKB010106137.1, forward strand.
CCGCTTCGTTCACGACGGGTCGGAGGTCGTCGTTTGGCCCTACAACAGCAGCACAATAATAACTACAGTAACAGATAGGGTAGAACCTAATTGGTCTGCGATCGGTAAATTTGTAGCAGGTTGTCGTTTTTTTTCCCCGCGGCCAGCATTGATTAACCACAGCAGTTAGTTGTTATACACCACCACTGGCTAGATTTAAGACTGTACTTCGTATAAGTATACTGTACATACGCCTCCTGGAAATCAAGAAGAGTAATCGTACGTACTGTAGTATGCGCATATTATATTATCTCGTCGCGAACGACGATGCACCGTATTGCGCTGCTGTACCGCCGCCAGAGCCCTAGGAACAGCCCCAGACGATTTTCCTGGGTCCGACGACGCTTCGTCTTGGGCGTGGAGTCATGAGATGCTTTCCACCAGAAAACAGCGCTATGCGCGTTTCGTAGCTTCTTACTCACCCACCTACCGCGCTTGGGGCGTGTTTGATTTAATCTCTACTACGACTGCTGCTGCCGTGTCTAGGGGTAGCCACGGGAAACATGTTATTTTTGTAGTAGTGTTATTTTCACACGTGAAAAAGCTGGCATATTTAATGGCCGTCGCCGACATAATATCCATACGTACTACTCTGCATACCGCAGCAACCTAAGGGTACCGGCTGCGTCTTGCGCTCGTTCTTGAGCCTTACACAAACTAAAAAAGCCCGTCTTGCGAAATACCTTTCTCTCTACAATGCATTATTACATCTACCGCGCATTCTGGCAACCAACATGCTGGCATCCAGCACAGCGCATACAACAGCCCTCGCACGACCGCCCAGCTCCACACCCAAAAAAAACAAGCGGTCTGGGTAGTGGCGGTTGAACGAACGCTGCTCTATGTATCACTCGACGAAAAAGGGGACTCTCTCCATTCAACGAAAACAAAAGGACGACGATTTTGTATTTTTTTTTAATCGTAGTTTCTGTTTTCGCATTACAGTATTTACACGCGAAACGCGACGCGTGGTTAAAGCCTGCCTCTAGCCGACACAACACGGTGCAAGCACGCCGGACGGCACCGCACGTCAGCAACCGCATGGGTCAACGACCAAACACCGAAGCTTCTCTGGTAGAGCCACCCCGAAACACAAAATATCTTGGGGGCCAACAAAAGGAGAAAGGAAAAAGCCCACACAGAAGAAGCCCTACCAAAAAAGCAGCGGGAAAATGTCTAAATTTTCACGTGACGACGGCTTGTTGGTGTGGTTGTTTTCTCCAAAGCTTTGAGAGCATGGCGTCGCCCGCGGCAGCGACATAAAAATACGCGCTATCTCCTCTTCTTGCTCTCATGAGCCCCACCCCCTGGTCGGTGAAAACCCGACGTGCTCCGTCCCGGCATTGTAAGGATGCGAGGGTCTACGGTCTTAAGACTACGGGTATGCAAGAAATGAGTACACCACCCCCCCCCCTCCCCCGCCCCGCCCCGCAGTCGTTTTGCCTTTGCGCTACAAACAAACTGACCGCATTCCTTATTGACCTGGCGATGCCTGAGCAACACTCGACACGCCACATATACAATGTGTGCACCCTACTAGCGCTTACGGGGGGTAGGGAGGGAGAGGATCGCACACGCGCCTCCCATTATATAATACGACAGTAACACGTACACAACGCACAGCCCATCCAACTCCTTCCCCAGGACTGAGACACACATATCTCGGCCGACATATCACACCAGCCCTTGGCGGTACCTCGAGTCCAAGACTTCTTTGATTGCCCCATAGACCCCAATCTAACCCAGAGGCGGGCCAGGCCGGGCCAGGAGGGCAGGCCGACCTACAGTACCGATCTTCTCAGTACCTCCCCTCTCCATCGGCCGGGGACTATAAATACACTTGGCGACAAGTCGCTGTATCTCATGATGTATCCCAGGTCTGACTGCGACTATGTTTTCTTCAAGGAAATGCTTAGTAGGGTACATCATAGCCGGGTATATATATATACCCTGGTACTATAGGTACCCGGGTACCAGTATACAAGGTACCCGGGTACTACATCCCATACCCTGGTACCCGAGTACCCAACCTGGTTGTATAGCTCATACCCGGGTATATGGGTACCCGGGTACTATATCTACCCGGGTACCCCCAGAGTATATACCCTGTTATAACACTATTAATAAACACATCCTTTGTAGTTTTCCTTGTCCCAGGTATCAGAGGGTCGTTCCCGTCGTGACGTGTTGTTGCGGTTGTTGCGGTCCGGAGAGTGAACGCACGCCGACGTTTTGCACTACCTTGTGCTTGCAGAAGGCCGTCAGCTGTAGGAGCACGAATGCTACCACAATTATTGTCACAAGGGCAGTGTACAGCGCCCGCCACGCGTCGTTTAAGTTCAACAGGTCGAACCCCGAGAAACACTGAACATCACAACAGGTCAAGCAACGAGATAGTCAAAGACGGGAAGGAGGGGGGGGGGGCGTCGTGAGATGGGCATGCTGTACGGTGAGCGTTACAAAACCCCCCTTCAAAAAACAAGCAGGCATGCGGTGAGAATCGAAAAACCTGCAACAACAAAAAAAATGCCACCGAACGTCGCAAGCGAGCTGCATTGCAGACAGACGCCGGTCTTTTCATCTCACTTCTCGCGCTTCTTTTAATTGCTTAACCACGTGTTGGGGACACACTATTTATAGCACTATTCATATTAATAGCTGGGATTAGAGTTGGGTCGCTTTTGCAGCGGTAACATATTTAAAGCTGAGCACCTCCAACATCAGCGGCTCTCCTTTGCTTGTGGTGACGTAGTCAATAACGGTTTTCTCGCGCCCTCTCCCTCCGGTTTTCCGCGCGCCGTAAACCTAAACCGGGGGGGCGAGCGTCTGTATCGCCACGTACAACCTCACCGCGCTTCGTGCTGGGTATGCCTGCCTGGTCGGCGAATACCCGACTTACTCTGCTCCAGCATTGTAGAGATGCGAGGGTCTATGTGGTCTTACGACTACGGCCATGCATGATAATGAGTACTCCGCCCCCCCTGCGTTTGAGATGCGTGGGCTTATGGCCTGGCAGACTACGGCCATGGATGACAATGGGATGCGAGGGTCGATGTGGTCATACGACTACGGCTACCTATGAAATGAGTACACCCCCCCCCCCGCGTGTTCCTCTGCCTGTCCTCTTGCCTGGATAATGGACCATACGATGAAGCTGTACCCGAGGGCCTTGTGTGAAAGAGACCACGCCCGCCTCAAAGTCGACGGCGTAGCCGGCTTCTGCGCCTAGACAAAACAAACCAGGGACCATCCAAAACGCGGCGGGAAAGGGTGGGTTAACCTTTTTGCCACTTATCACACACAAGCACACACATACACACACACATACACACACAAACACACACACACACACACACACACACACACACACACACACACACACACACACACACACACATTTCAAGTAGTTTGTCCACAAAAAACGTAGGTCGAGTTGCAAAGGAGTTAATACAGCGATATAATATTGTAAATACACACCAGGAAAAATGTTATGACGTGTTTGTTTGCGGGCGATCCGAAAATAAACCCTCAGTTAGTTGACTTTACGTCGACGGCTGATGTTATACCTTTTTCATAAGTAATATGAATAGCGATGCAACCCACCGAAACAAGAGATGAGGAAGGCCTGTATGTGCGTGAGCGCGTACGCCTGCGTCTAGGGGGGCCGCGATCCGTTCAAAAACAGCAACAACACGCAAAACTCTGAAGCTAAAAAGCTTACTTTCAAGAGAAATCTGTCACTCGTGTGACAAATCTCGCAGAGAAACAAAAATAATACGTGGTCTCCCGACACGTGGCTTGTTCCATGTTTTTTCAACGCAGGTCGTCATGGCAATTGCTCGAACAAACAGACTCGGCACAAAACAAAAATAGTGCCGTGCTACCCTTTTCAACAGTGTTAGTTAATATCTCAACATGGAACAACTAACACGAAAACAAAAAAGTAACCCCATTATTTTTTTCCATCCCCGCAAACGCCTCGGGTTATTCGATTTTCGTTTGAGGCACGAACACCTGTAAGCGCAATTCGGCATTCCAACCTTCTCCGCAAGCTCTCCCCTTCATCGGATATTTACGCTTTAGCAGACTCTCTACAGGTGTTGAAGCTCATTGGTTTAGGTTCTACCGCATTGTCTCAGGTTGCACCGCATATATTTTATAAAAAACATATTTCAAATACGTAAGCTGTGAGTTCGATCAAATTAATATTTGTGTCACGATGTGTGAGCTGTCACGAAATCCCACGCGTGCACAAGCTGCAAGCGCTCCGTAGATATTCCGCCACTGACACCAAATACGTCTGCAGCCGAGGGTACACGACAAAAAGAGAAAAACACACCCCACTCTTAAAAAGGTCAGATCTGAAGACAAAACCAAACAAGTGGGGTTTAGTTTACAAAAAAAAACATTTACTTTGAAATGTTTTATCTTGATTTTAGTATAACCGCCCCGCTGTCTAGACCCTGGAGAAAAAGAGAACAAAAAGTGTCGTTTCGGATTTTTGTTCCGTGTACCCTCGCTTCTATAGTTCTACACCGCTTAGTGGAATCAGGTCCGGGTGGGATCGGGATCAGGATCAGGTCAGGGAGCAGTGTGCCAAGCGGGGCTTGTTTTGCTTTCCCGCGTTTTCTCAAGGGGATTATTGCCCGAAAGTTATCATCTACCAAGTGGAGGACTGTTACTCCTCGCTTGACATATTGTTTTTCTTGGCTGCCCTCGCTTGCTCACCACTTGCATACCCCCGCCCTGAGGACGCGCCGTGATCGGGGCCTTAGGTGGCGGGTGCGGCCGGAAGACGGCGCCCGCCACTTGGAGCATCAGAACCAGAGTCAGGAGTAGACCCGACACCCCGTGTCCGTTGTTGAAGTGTTCTGAAGAGAGAGAGAGAGAGAGAGAGAGAGAGAGAGAGAGAGAGCGAGAGAGAGAGCGAGAGCGAGAGCGAGAGCGAGAGCGAGAGCGAGAGCGAGAGCGAGAGCGCGCGCGAGAGCGCGGGAGAGAGAGAGAGAGAGAGAGAGAGAGAGAGAGAGAGAGAGCGAGAGAGCGAGAG
>JBBMKB010106148.1:0-10018 GCA_037833945.1 Alaria marginata
CAACCCCTGAAGCAATGGGGAAGTTCGCTGGAAAGCCCTGGAAAAGAGCTCGAACAGTTGTTTTCAAGAGAATGGCCAGTTTTGACTTTTCCACGAGGAAAAATGACTTGAATAGGTAGGAAAGGGTACATCTGGAGAAAAAAATAGATCTGGATTCGTTTTTCCATAAACAATGGCCTAACACTCTCCCCCTCTGGATCGACGGGATATCAAGTTGGCCGGACATACGGGCGGACAAATCAATATCGACGCTGTTCCATTTCCTGGAGATACCGGGGATAATATGTTTCACGCCCGACACGGGGAAATTCGTAAACGTTTAGCACTGAGTGGGTGGCGAGATTCGAACTCACGACCCAATAACCCATGATCTGTCAACGACGCCATTTGTTAAGGTATTAGTGGTTAGACCGGTGCTAATGGGAGCCGATAGTTCAGCAAAAAAAGTTAATTTTCCGAACATACTGGCCAAACTTTACCTGGACGGTTGTCTATGGGCCCAATCTTTTAGAAGCATGTTTTGGCACTTTTCAATTTTCCGACAAAAATGGTTTTTACGCGGCGATGTTGGCCGACATCTGCTTATACAAATCTCAAGCAAATGTTGGATAAGACGCGGCGAGATTTCGTGTCCTCGCCTTCTTCGCCCGACGAAATCAACGACCGCGTCGTGAGATATGAACATGGCGAGCTCGTTAGGTGCTCCGACCCACCCTTGGTGTACAGTGCTCACACTACTGCCGGTGATGTGTGACGGACGCCGACGAGGCTGCTCTTAAAAATACCATTTATTTTCCGGCTGGTGTGTCGGAAGCAGAGACGAAAACTCTCGATCGTCTCCCAACGGGCAAAAAAGTGGAATTTTGAAAGTACTTTACAGAAGACCATGGACTGCGCGGGCGACCTCTCGCGCCCTAGAGCGTATGGATCCACGTGAACGTTTTGGCGCTGTCACCCACACTCATGTGGCCTTGTCCGGAACGAAGAGGGCGTGTCGTGGGTTGTCTCTTTCTCGAGATCGAAGGTCAATCGTGGTTGTTGGAGCAGACCGATCTTTGACACAAATTGGCGAATTGGCCCGCCTGACAAAAACCAAAACAGAAACAAATATGTTTTATCCTTTTTTCCACACAGCGACGGTACGGCAATCTCTTCAGCAAAATACTCCAAAACAACATTGAAAACTTTTTCGTTAAACTGTCGTCTTTCCATTAGCCCCGGTCTCAGGGTATTGGTCCGTTTGATCACTTGCTAAAGGTTAGCCGGTCGCCTCGTACCCAAACTGAGCCTTCTAACAACTAATTGGTCATAGTGTATACAGTAGACAGTTTCGGACTCAAAAATCTTCTATATTTAAAATCCAGTGTTTCAAAGGGAAATCCTGCAGGTTTATATCACATAATTTGAAATAAGGCTTCGTTCTGTGGACCGGTCCTCACAATCTCTATAGAAAAAACATAGTTCCAAATTAGGCGCAAAAAATTTGAAAAATGCAGTTCACGGGGAGCTGTTTTCAAAGAGTCCATGACCCTCTCAGAATAAGATCAAAAAAACCCTCTTTTACTCCCACTCTCTTCTCTAACTGTTTGAGACGAAACCAGAAAACCTGTGTTTTCCACAAAAACTCACCTACCACGCCGACGATTGCTCGCCTCACAGGGCACAAGATTGTTTCAAAATTTTCGATGCTGCATGCTCCACTGCTCTGAGAGTGCTCGCTGCCATGTTTGAGGGGCGGTGATGCTGTGTGGCTGGAGTTATGGCTTGAAACATGAGAGCCTAACCCATTTCTTGCTCAGTTTTTCAAGACGGAACTGGGGCCTCCAACCCATGTCTGAATGTTTTTTTTATAGACGGAACTGGGCCACAGTTCCGTCTGGAAAAATCTATGGCAGAACTGGGTTACGCCCTCACGTTTCAAGCGATAACTCCAGTCACGCAGCATCGCCGGCCCTCAAACTCGGTAGCGAGCACCCTCAGAGAAGTGGAGCATGCAGCCTCGAAGGATTCCACGTGAAGGATTCACGTCGGCTCGTGCCTTAAGAGGCGATGCATCATCGGCGGTGGTAGGTGATGTGTGCGGAAAGCACGTTTTTTTGTTTGAGCAGCGATCGGAAATGTTGGTACTTTATCTGGTCTGTTTGTGGGGTGGTGAGAACGCGATAAAGTCTATACTAAACAATAGAAGAACCAGGAAGAACAAGGCCACCACCATATGCCAGGAGAGACGAGGCGCACACGCACGGCACGGGCTTGAGAACGTGGTCTGCAGCAGCAGCTACCCGCTACAAACAAACACGGGGAAGCCGCGCTCGGCTCGTGCTTTTTATCTAGCCTTGGGTTGTGGGACAAGGGCTAAGGTTAGGGCTATGAAAGGGCTGAGGGTTGAGTTTGACATGTTAAACAACCGCGAGCTGTGACACGTACTCGTTTAAGATGAAAAACAGAAAACGATGCTGCTGCTGCAGTTGCTGTACTGATACAAGGCAACACCTCTGGCCCAGCATCCACAACACGGGCGTCGGTCTGCACTACGTGGTCAAGGGGAAACCGTCGCGGCTACTGTGATTGTGTGTTTTGTTATGTGTGTGTTGTACTGTGCTGCTGTGCTTGGAGCTGTGTGCTGGCTGCTGACGGATACCTCGTTTGCGCCAGTGGTCGACCATATTGCGGATGAATAAACACCGAAACATCTGAAAAATATAGTCTTGTCTTGGGCTAAAAAGTGACCAAGGCGATATTTTCTTTCTGCGGACCACAATTCGCGGCAATTTTGACGTATCTGGCAGCCGAACAAAACTCGGTTAGCACATATTTCGGCTCTAAAAGGCCAAATCGCGATATTTCTTAGTTTTTTAATGAGGATTTCAGATCCGGAGGATCCAAATAATCCGCTTCCTAATTCGATCCGTACGTACGTACACAGGAGGAGTAGGTGAAAAAAAACTGTTCGAGGTTGTCGATATTTAGTGGTCTCCCTCAATTCCATCTATATGTCTGTCTGTCTGGAGCCGGCCTAGAATGCACATTGCACGACGCACACTGAACCGAGCGCATTGAGCCCGGGGTCAGATGAACGACAAATGTAGGGAAAACATGCTCTCGCCGGTTTCATGTCAAGTCGTCAAGAGTTCGTGGCGGGATCGATTTCAGTCTTGGGAATCTCCCCTCTCGTCTTCTTCCTGTCCCCCCTCGCTCAAAAACAAAATATATATATATGGGCTCCAAGAGGGATTTTGACAAACTAATAATTGCATTTTCGAGAGGGGAAATGGTGACATCACAGACCAGACCCGAGCTTCCCTTGAGGTGGTGGCAGCAACAATCGCTGCCACGGTGCTCACAAGGCATCCCACCGCTTGATGACTTCAAGGCCGCTGAGGCGTGCTCTGCCCCCTATCCACAGCACTTAGTTGGGTCTCTTGGAGCTTTGTGGGTGGGATGCAAACTGCGCAGGCGGACTGTGGTTTTGCGCCAATTTCGGGTTTTCGCGCATGAAACTACACACACAGATCTGATTTGGCCCCGCATGTTTACGATGCACAAAGAAGCTCCACACCCCCCTATAGAAACCCTCTCGCCGCGAGCGCCAAAGACATGCCACTACCGGAGAGGTTGGCGAGCATGCTTCTGCTGTTCTGTGTAGCGTCCGGAGCACGCGGGGTTTGCTCGTGGGGCCCTATTGCAGCAGTTATGAGTGCCTCGGCCACCTTCCCAAACCGAAATGATAATTTGAATTTTTGAATCGCACACAAAACCAGCGGTCCGGTCCTTTTGTCTTGTTGATTTCATGTGTAAAAAAATGTCTCAGGTCCACCCCTTCTCCTATACCGCGGAGTACGAGTATCACAGCCATTCTCTCTTCGAGCTCGCCAAACACCAGCAGTATGCAGGGAGTGTGTGTTGTGTGGGGTCGGTTTGGCATACTCGTACTCTGGCCCCTAACCATTTCGATATATATAAAGTGCTGATGATGCTGCTGCGTACCAGGCACGTGTCCCTTTTGCCAGGCACGCTCCTTGTCCCCCTCTAGCAAATTTACACGTTTAAGTTGAGTATCGACCACTCAACCGGTCGAACTCACAGCTGACGGATTGACCCATGACTGGTTCGAAGTACATTTTTGTTTTCTTCTTTAGAAGGGGGGGTGTTCTGCACTCACTTCAGCTAAAGGCTCCCGACTTTTTTGTTTTCCTGTAAATCTCAGCCTACGTTTCTTATTCCCTGTTTCTTATTAGGTGTCCTATACTGTATGGTGTGTGGCGTGTGGCGTGTGGAGAAGTTTTGGTCTACTCATATGATACACTGACCTATGACTGGTTTAAAATATATATCAATGAACTGCGGCTTGATGCTGCTGCTGAGTTAGACGAGGCACATTTGTGTGTACAGCAGTACAGCAGTATCGGACACCTAATAAGAAACAGGAATGCTGGCTCAGGCTGGATTTCTTATTTGAGAAAAGGTGAATTGTACAATAACTTCAGTATAATGGCTCCCGAATTTATTATGTTTCTGTCGATCTCACCTTGGCTTTCATATTGCGTTGTTTCTTGTTAGTAGGTGTCATGAAAGGTACCAGGTACTTTGTACCTGGTATCTGTCATGCCTGTACCATACGACATGTAATAACGTGTGTGGTATGTGGGGGTGCCGGCGGCCCGCCTAGCCTAATGCAGTTGCATGATGGAGATTTAACACGGACTGAAAAACCCTCATTACTCCCACTCTTCTAGTATATATATATGTCTATTGATAGTGTGCCTCAACCACTTCCTCGAATAAGTGGTAAGCTCTACTGTGTTACACACAGCTTCCGATTTTGAGTAGTTTGAGTACCAATCACGAAAGATCGCGCACCAAATGACCAAAGCGCGCGTACCAACAGCTCCGTACCAAAGGAGCCCCCCCCCCAAGCACCTTCTGTAAGAGAACTCGAGGGCGAAGCAAGAGTGTTGGGAGCAAGTCTTGGCTGCTTCGTGTGACGGGCGAGTCCGTGAAAGGTCAATACCAAGGCTCTATAGCAAAGACAAAACGGGCCATGTGCAGACATGAAATAAGGTATTTAAAAAATCCACACGCTGTACGAGGGCGCACTTTTTTTTTCCCCCGACGCCACACTCGAATGTATTCAACTTCGAGCTCCAGACAGGGGGGGGGGGTACCTGGCACCGCCCCCCCCTCTCTACGCCTGAACAATATGTATATAAAAAATCAACCAGGTGACGGTAAAGAGTCACCCCCCCTTCTTGATACAAGGCCTTCCATACCACTACGAAGAAGGGGCGCTTCGGTCTAGTAGATAGAGCGATCAAGTGGAGTATGTCGTGTAGCATAAAAAGTTGTGGACAGTGGCAAACGCTCGCGCTGAAGGAGGGGCAACACGGTGAAACTAATGAAGCTGAATTATGTGCGGCGTGGAGTGTCAAGTGCGTCCTTTTCGTGAGTCGGCGCAAAACATTAGAATAGGTCGCCAAGCGTGGGCACATCAAAATGCAGTTTCCTTCGTTCGCGAATAGATCGATAGATACTACAAATCGCTGATCACGCCTAGTGTCGTTGACTCGTGCCCTGCCTACCTGATCCTGAATATGCTAGTCTTGTACGCCACCGTCGGGGAAATCGTGAAAAACGAAACAGACACGCCTGACTCTCCGGACACTCATCACGTAAGAAACGATGGAATGAAGCCGAAGAACGGCTAAACCATGCTCAACTTCGGGTGCATATCAGGTATATTACTACTGCAGGACGGTACAGCACCCAACAAAGCGGCTAATCAGAACACCACCCCTCACCACCAGGTATGCGCAAATCAATGCTTGAAAACGCCTCTGGCACTGTAAACAAGACCAAAAAAACAAAAACAAAATGCTAAATTAGTTTTTCAAGGTTTATAGGGGGGGTGGGGTGTACGGCATCAAAATCCCTGTACGCCCTTGCGCTGTAGATCAACTTTTGAACGTTTTACATTTTTGCTTCAGTTACGTCGGCTGTGAGTTCGACCGGTTGAGTGGTAAGTATTCAACTTTGCAAGCTTCATAACTATTACTATTACTACTGTGCACACGTCTTTGGGAACAGATAGCTGCATTGGTGCAGGACCAAACGTGCAGCGATAAATGGGAGGCTGAACACCTGCTGCCTGAGGATCTGGTTCCAGGAACCTCGCTTATTTCTGAAAGTTTTAAGTCTAAATCTAATAATTCGCCAGTCCGAAACTCGCTGTTAATAGTACGCGACATGTGTTAAAAATTTGGCAGTTAAGAGTTTCAGGCTGAGTTTTTATGCATTTTAACAATTTACAGCTAACTAAGCATTTGTGCTAAACAAGCACGCCGCTCTAAATCTTATATAATAGCCTTTAAAAGCCCGCGCTCAACGTTAACATCACAATAAGCCGAGAGCCTTAGCCAACATAGGAGATTATTAACTGCTGTCACGTAGAGTAGTCTCCTTTGGGGGGGGGGGGGGTCTAATCAATTATTTGGAGCTATCCATTTCCATTTTGAGGTTGAATAATCTACTAGTAGAGTACTCAACCCCTCTCTCCCCCCGCCATGACAGGTACGAACTCGACATCCTCGTGCCTCGGGGCAAACCAGGTTACCAATAGAAGCCAGTCTAAACTCACCTTACACCCGAATGCACCAGGATTTTGCATGTTTTACCATGGACTTAATTGAGATGCCTTCTATCAATTCCTCCGACCCCTACGTTATTTTTATAGTGCAATCCAGACTACCATTCAAAGTGGTGTTAGCTCTATGCAGAAAACAGCGCTCATCAGATGCAGTAGTAGTAGTAGTGCTACCTCCCAGCCACACTCCTTGCGCACCTAGTGAAAGGATGCACGTATGATAGTACACCAGAAGGAAGGTTTGGAGTCACATTTATTTCCGCTGGATTCATACCAGAAAAAAACAATTTTCTCCTATATATTCTGACATTCCTTGGTCCTATTAATACCCCCAATGTTTAATACACTACCCCTCTTGCACCACTACCACCGACGTTCGACCCAACGCGATGCGGCGCCCTGTCACAGCGCGACGAATATTTAGCGCGTCATATGAGGCCATCATCATGCACATTTGACTTAACCAATCAATGCTCGATGAGCTTTGGGCTTCATTTAAAACCCAACAACCCATCGCCGTGCCTCTCGCAAGAAACACCCCGATACGTTAAATTCCAAAGAAAGGGAATTCCGACGCATATTAACTGATATTGAGCCAGTTCGAATTTCAATATGAAATCGGGATGACGACCTCTCCTACTTTAAGACCCCACCCAACTCTGGTTTTTGCCTTGTTTACTATGGATCACGCCAAATAAGGTTCCACAATATACACATTTTAAGATAGCTAACTAAAGTCCTCTCTCACCCTGGCACATTTCGGGGTACCATATATTTTTTCTGATTTTTATTTTGTACCACAGGTGTTTTTTTTGTTTGACACAAAGGCTCCGCGTTGAAGCCGGCATATACTGTAGTGTGTCAATTTGCCAGATCTGATATCAGTGGATCGCGTTTAAGGGTGCGGATCGTGGCCCAGTTATACTTTTTGGTATTTGTTTTTGTCCACTATACCGACCCCGCCCTGGCGTTTTAGGCGTACAGTTATAAACGTGAAAATCCGATTTCAGCAGAACAAAATGCTGTTAAAGATAAAAAATGTCTAGCCAAGATCAATACCTTCAATCGTGTGAACCGCTGGGACGATTATATGAATTGTAGGCAAGATAAGAGTGAAGACGCCCGTAAGCTTTTTTCTGTGCTGTGAAAATTCAGTAAAAAAAGCATTTTACGACGAACAAAACTCGACGAAGCCTGTTTTCTGCCATAATTTACACGTTTTTGGGCATAAAACGTTTGCCCTAATTAATATTTCATTATTCTGAGCATGTCACGTTTTGTCCCTGTTCATGGCGGTCAGCATGATACCGGCCATGTGGCGCTCGGGTTGGCATTGGATCCAGCATGTATGTGCCGGGCTCAAAAATTGGCACTTTTAACGTTAACCAGCCTGCAGTCCTAGAACATATGTACTCGAGAAATTACCATACCAACCAGCTCGTACCAACCGGTGGTTCCTCACTTGAGGAGCTCAATCGGTATTAAATGTTTGGTCCGAAAAGTGCAACCCCTACCGTGGGATGACTCCGCGTGGATAAATTTAGTATACCCACCCCCATGAGTAATTATGAACCGGTGAAAGAGGGGGCTCTAAAAGTCAGCCCCTACCGGATAGCCAGTGGCTTCAGTCACGAGATTCGGAGTAAGATGGCACAGCCATGACACCGCCACAACAGTACTACCCTGTGCACGGGAGCCCATCGCAGCGCCATTGGGTGGTACGATGGGGGTTGCCGTGATGCGCCAAAAAAAGTCAAATAATGTATAGATGTGCGCACCTTCGTTGTCGTCAGTGCTTTGTCCCTCTCTCGAACCGGTACTCCAGAGGGCGCTTTTATCCTCCTCCTCGGTGTATTGCGTCACCTGCTCGAAAGGGTTGTGGTGTGGGTGTGGATGTAGTCGCTCTTCGCATCAAACCGCTATTTCCACCGATCGGCATCCAAAACGCCCAGTGTCCGTGGCGGTGCCCCATTACCGTACGCAGTATTAACAGTATGTATGTTGTTTACTACAGTATCCTCCAATGTGCAGCATCAGCCGCAACGTCGATAACTTCATAACCATTATTCCCAGAAATTAGCCTTATACTAGAGAGAGACACACACCCTCTACGGGGTCAGAAACCACGAAACAGAGATACGCATTGCACATACACTAAGAAGGGGAGTAGGCCGTGAAATGCCAAACTCAATGAATATGCCCGTCGACCAACGCCCGAATGGGTAGGGTGACCCGAAACTACAGTAGACCAAGTCCGGCGGAAGGCTGTGTTTTCTCATGACCGGGGGTTTTGTTAGTGGCTGAGCTTGCGCAAGCCCCATAATACCCGGAGGGATGGCCTCCCGGGTGGCTCTCTGCACCGCACCTAATCCCAAGGGATCAAGTCGGGTCGACATACTGGCGTCCCCAGTGGCTCAGTTGGTAACCTCGTAAACCTTCTGAAGGCTACGTTGCGGGTTCGAATCTCTCGGGAGTGAAAAGAACGCAATTGGCGTGGAAAGCGATCCTTTATTCGTGAGTAAACAAAGTTCGACTTAAACTATTGACGAGGGAAAGGGACGGCTGAACCCCTCTCGCAATAAAAATAAAGGCAAGAACCGCAGGAGGAAAGGTGGAGATAAATCTTCTGTGTTAACCTTCCCCCTGTGTGACCCCGGCTGCGTTCAAACATCTGGAGCCCAGAATAAATGGGACGAAAACCCAGAAAACACGCACTCACGCGTCCGTATACCACGGCTACTTGCACTGCGTTAGTACAGTGGTAACAGTAGCCGTCGGTAGGGACAGGTCATCACGCTGTCACTATCTTTGGAACCGAAGGATGCGCCAGCTATCGCTGGGTTGCGCAATCAATTATTATTATTATGATGCTTGCCCTCCGTCAGTAGTCAGCCTTATCTTCAACGTTGATCACTCATCACATTCCCGAAAGAAGAAGCCACGGATACAAAAGGGAACCTATGCACAACGTCTTGATTTAAATAGACACACGACATGACATAGTGTTTGAAAATACGTGGAAGTGTGGTGAGCTAAAACTTTGTTTTGCTCCATCCGCCGGAGGCTGAAAAGTAAGAAGAACAAGATACAGATAGAAAAACATATAAACAAGCCAGCACACACACCTGCAGTGCATGCAGAGGAAGAAGCCGCCCGCCGAGCAAACAGTCGAACATAAGACGCAAGCCGATTGAGGTTTGCAACTATACCCATCGTTGATGGGTAGGCGTGGGAAAGTACGCGTAGTATCAGCCCGGAATATTGTGTCGCCACATTATTTGTACGACCCCTCGACTAAATAATAGAGGTGAGCTATGCGGTTTCAAACTTCGAAACCGAGATTATCCCCAGCTATACAAAGCCGAACCAAACACATCA
>JBBMKB010106159.1:0-10018 GCA_037833945.1 Alaria marginata
GTTAGCATGGCGGTTAACGCCGGGGAGCCAAGCATACAAGAATGGGGGGGAGAGAGGAAAATACGTGCAGCTTTCAGTCGCGAGCCTGCTCTGTCCATCGAGAAAGTCAAGCGGTCACCCATTAGGTGGGCACCTGTGGCATTAAGGGTTATCGCCTGCCTCGCCTGGATAGTGTGCAGTGACAGTAAGTTGACTGACATTGCAGGAATGAACGATACACGGTTATATAGGCCGTGCGTGTTTTGGCGTCATATGGGTTGTCGCCCCATTGTCAGCTATCCAACTATCGGTACCTCTACCCAAAATACCACTCTGCCCACCCACAACTAGCGCAGATTGCGCTGTCAAGAGCTGTGACGGCTCGTCGGAGAGCGGATACTGCCGCGGCTGCTGTTGTTGTTGCTGCTGTTGCTGCTGGTGCTCAAAGTGCTGCCTTTGTTGCGGCTGGTACTGCTGTACCTCGTACTGCTGCTGCTCCTGCTGCTGGTTCGGCTGTACCTCGTACTAACGCTGTCGCTCCTGATTAAGATGTTGTTGGTACGTCTGCATCTCGTACTGCTGTAGCCGTTGCTGCTCAAGCCACTGCTGCTGCTGTTGGGCCTCTGGTTGGGAAATGGGAGTGGGGTTCGCAAGTGGTGGTGCGCTTCCGATCGCTACATGACCATGGTTTAGGTAAACGTTGCGCGGTGAGTTCGGATCTTGATTGAGGATGACGGTTGCTCCGCACTCGTCCATAGAGTGACCAATCTGGCCCCACCTGAAGCAACGACGGCGGGGGTCCCTCTTGTGGATAGCCTGCCCTGCGCCTTGTGGTCTACGCAGGTTGGGGTATTCGGTAACGTCGTACATGCAGTCGGAACCAAGGGGGTGTCCCTTGGGTCCCACGAAACGCGAGTCTCGCACCTGCAACCACCACTGGTAATCGCCACCACCGCCGCCGCTGCCGCGACCGCCACCGCGACCGCCACCACTACCGTTACCGCCGCCGCCGCCGCCGCCACCACCACCACTACCATTACCGCCGCCGCCGCCACCATGGGCGCGCGCGTCCTGCTGCGGCCATTTCTGATTTTTCTTGCCGCCCGATTGCCCCTCACCCCAGCCCTGACCTTGGTGCTGCTGCTACTGTTGCTCAGCTTGCCCAGCACTAGCCGTGTAGCTGGCCAGCACCACCTTTCCCTGGGCCATCCCAGTTTCTCTGGTGGTGGCCGGGAGTGGGAAAAATCCTGGATCCGCCATATCCTCCCCCCCCCGACGCTATCAAAACATGTGCTGAGCGATCTACCGCTTTGCTAATATCTTGCAACTATCGGTGTGTTGTTCGCCCTCGGCTTTCGATTATGGTCACAGTCAGGTTCGGTTCGTACTGCAAAATCTTCTTGTCGACGGCATAGTCCGACGAAAGGCACTGCAATAGGTGAAGGTTAGCCTCTTGGTCTGACTTCACGATGCCTATCTCTTCCGGCTTCTCTCTAGTGATGCTCATCCTCTCAAAATACAGGGCAGGCAGCTCCCCATCGGCCATCTTAGTGCTGATGTACTCGCGCAAGTGGGCCTGCTTGTCGAGGCCGTCGTGAAGTACACGCGCCCGACGGATTGCGGTCATCGCAAGACTGGGGCTGCCAAGGATGTAAACCTAGCGAATCAGCGCAGAGTTGTTTGCGACCGCGGCTGTGATGCCGTCATAGGCTCTACGCGCTGCCTCTACCTTCTCTGTCTCAAAATTATATTCTAATTACTCCCTACTCCTAGCATTTACGCCCTGAAAAACAATGGGATTATCGGTTTCCTCGAAAGCTCCCTTGCACAATTATGAGACACTCCAAGACGTCATTTGTTTCGTCGAGTTTGGGGGCGGGCTTACCAAGATCAACTACGAAGGTCCCTGGTAAAGAACGCTGCTCCGTTTGTTGTGCACCCATACCTCCTCCTTTAATCCGGTGCCTCTGCTGCTGGGCTCGCTGTGCCCGCTCTCTCTCCTTTACCTGTACATCAAGCCGAATTTGCATCTTCAGATTCTCCAGGCGTAAGCGCGCGATCACATCATCGCGCGCGTTTGCTCCGCCTTCTGGCGGAGACTGGTAACGCACTGTTGCGCGATCGGCCGCACCCGTGGCCTCTGCCCCGGCTATATTGGCAGTCGATTCAGCTGTAGCTCCTGTGACCTCTGCCCGGGGAGTGCTGTCGCCTGGCGGTGGTAGTCCCTCCAGACCGTCCATCACGCCAAAACCTCGTAATACAAACTATTGCCTATTTCGCTCACCCTGTGAATCAGCTCTCCTAGCAGGGTCCCAACCGGCAGATGGAGCTAAGATCTCAACCAACGCTAGCGTGTCGATATGCGTCCACAAGTTGGGGCTCGGTCGGAGTAGGTTCACAGAATAGCACTCATGATGTAACATAAGAGAAAGGGAAATATATGTATTATCGTCGTCCTGTGTAGCACGTTATAAGGCGGAGTGCAAGAAGGTGCACCAGAAACGCCAAAGAAGAACACAGAAACCCTCGCAAATACGGTTATTATATGCATATCTCGACACCGAGTACGGGAGCATCCTCAACAGGCTTAACAATGAGGATTTTGAAAAGACGAGGGAGCGACAGCGACGGAGAATGTTTCAAATAATCCTCTTCTTAATTCGATCGCATACGTACACAGGAGGAGTAGGTGCCAAAGTGTTTGAGGCTGTCGATATTTAATGGTTTCCTCATCTGACATCTGTATGTCTGCAGCCGGCCTAGAAGGCACATTGCACGACGCACACTGAACCGATCGCAATGAGCCCGGAGTCAGATTAACGAGACATGTAGGGACAACATGCTCTCGCGGGTTTCATGTCAAGTAGTCAAGAGTTCGTGGAGGAAGCTCTATATTTGTACGTCTACACAATACTACTGTAGATGATGAGTGGAAGCACTCCGTATCAGCAGTAGTTGCGGTGATACTTACACACCCGACCACATCTTGCCCCAAACATAACACAAACCACAGCATCACACAACAATCGTCACCGCGCCCCCGACAACGCACCCTACTACATCAAACCCTGCTTGGTCGCGTTGGGAATGGCCTCGGGCCTCTTCCCAGTCAGGGGTGAGGTATCGTCGGCCTCAGTGGACTTGGCACTGTCTTCGTCGGAGAGGGTCTGAACACCTTTTGCAAGAATGCAAACTTCACATGGTCTCGCCGCTTTTTCTTCATTTCTGGAGAGGTTCCATCCGCATCACACGCCACATTGTTGTCACACGACATCAAATGGTCGAATACCGTAGCAGGCGTTCTCCTACTAACACCCTTCCAGCCCGCTACCGGCAGTAGCTCGTGACGGTCTATTACCGTTGTTCCTGGTGCCTCGGAGAACTCGTATCCAACGAAACTACCAAAGAAACGCCATAGAGCACAGCTGAGAGCCTCCCATCTAAAGAGCACAAAGTTCACCTGGCCTCGCCGCTTTTTCCTCAGTTCTGGAGAGAGCTCATCAGCATCCACACGGCACGAGGTTGCTACACAACATCAAAGTAAATATTACCGAAGCAGGCGTTCTCCTAGTAATCCCCTCCCCGCCCGCTGCTACCGGCAGTAGCTCGTGAGGGTCTATTGCCGTTGTTCCTGGTGCCTCGGCGAACTTGTATCTAACGAAAATACCAAAGAGCCACAGATCACACCTGGAAATCTCATGGAGGGGTTTCGACTTTGAAAAATAGCGTAAGTTCTGCTGGAGCAAATGCGCCGCGATCCCCGTTTGGTTGTTTTCTGGAAGGCCAGCACCTCCCAGAACCAACCGCCATTATCCGAACGCAGAACTTCCCTACACGCCACCATAGCTTCACGTGGAGAGACGAGTGGCACTTCGCGCGTGTCGCACAAAGAAGTTGGCGATCATGGCCGAACCCGAACCTCTGACGAAGGAGGAAAGGAGAGCTCAACAAAAACAATTAGAGGAGACCCTCAAGAACAACGGAGGCTCAATCCACACGTAAGTGCATTGTGTTGCTCTTATTCGTTCGTGTTGTGGAAAACACTCAAGTGCATGGGTTAGCAGTGCATGCACCCAGTACCAACCACTACGTGGTGTGGAAGATCCTCTCGTGCAAGGGTTATAGCAGTGTATCCTCGGCACCCAGTGCCAAGCACCCTCAGATTGCTTTCGCGCGTGACAATGCATGTGTTCTGACAGCCGTTAGCAATGTTTTGGCGATGTGATACCCGAATTTCAAATAACGCCACAAAAATGAATGCCGAAAAAAGTTCAAACAATAAAACGAAAAGCGCACCAATGCTCCTCAAGTACATGGGTTAACAGTGCATGCACCCAGTACCAACCACTACGTGGTGTGGAAGATCCTCTCGTGCATGGGTTAGCAGTGTATCCTCGGCACCCAGTGCCAAGCACCCTCAGATTGCTTTCGCGCGTGACAATGCATGTGTTCTGACAGCCGTTAGCAATGCTTTGGCGATGGGATACCCGAATTTCAAATAACGCCACAAAAATGAATGCCGAAAAAAGTTCAAACAATAAAACGAAAAGCGCACCCATGCTCCTCAAGTGCATGGTCCTCAAGTGCATGGGTTAACAGTGCATGCACCCAGCACCAACCACTGCGTGGTATGGAAGATCCCCTCGTGCATGGGTTAGCAGTGTATCCTCGGCACCCAGTGCCAACCACTCTCAGATTGCAATCGCGCTTGACAATGCATGTGTTCCGACAGCCGTTAGTAATGTTTTGGTGATGCGATACTCGAATTTCAATTAACACCACAAAAACTAATGCCGAAAAAGGTTCGAACAATAAAACGAAAAGTGCACCCATGTTCCTCAAGTGCATGGGGCAGCAGTCATGCACCCAGCACCAACCACTACGTAGTGAAGAAGATCCTCTCAGTGTATGGGTTAGCAGTGTATCCTCAGCACCCAGTGCCAAGCACTCTCAGATTGCATTCGCGCTTGTCAATGCATGTGTTCCGATAGCCGTTAGCAATGTTTTGGTGATGTGATACCCGAATTTCAATTAACACCACAAAAACTAATGCCGAAAAAGGTTCAAACAATAAAACGAAAAGCGCACATGCTCCTCAAGTGCATGGGTTAGCAGTGCATGCACCCAGTACCGACCACTACGTAGTGAGGAAGATCCTCTCGTTTATGGGGTAGCAGTGCATCCTCTACACCCAATGCCAAGCACTCTCAAATTGCTTTCGCGCGTGACAATGCATGTGTTTTGACAGCGGTTAGCAATGTTTTGGTGATGTGGTACCCGAATTTCAAATAACGTCACAAAAATGAATGCCGAAAAAAGATCAAACAATAATGAAACGAAAAGCCGCCCCATGCTCCTCAAGTGCACGGGTTAGAAGTGCAGACACCCAGTACCAACCACTACTTGGTGTGGAGGATCCTCTCGTGCATGGGTCAGCACTGCATCCTCGGCACCCAGTGCCAAGCACTCTCAGGTTGCTTTCGCGCGTGACAATGCATGTGTTTTGACAGCGGTTAGCAATGTTTTGGTGATGTGATACCCGAATTTCAAATAACGTCACAAAAATGAATGCCGAAAAAAGATCAAACAATAATGAAACGAAAAGCGCCCCATGCTCCTCAAGTGCACGGGTTAGAAGTGCAGACACCCAGTACCAACCACTACTTGGTGTGGAAGATCCTCTCGTGCATGGGTTAGCACTGCATCCTCGGCACCCAGTGCCAAGCACTCTCAGGTTGCTTTCGCGCGTGACAATGCATGCATGTGTTCTGACAGTCGTTAGCAATGTTTTGGTGATGTGATACCCGAATTTCAAATAACGTCACGAAAACGACTGCCGAAAAAGGTCAAAACACTGAAACGAAAAGCTAACCCCCATGATCCTCTGGTGCATGGGTTAGAAGTGCATACACCCAGTACCAACCACTACGTGGCGTGGAAGATCCTCTCGTGCATGGGTTAGCAGTGCGTCCTCGGCACCTAGTGCCAACCACTCTATATTCTAAGATTGCAATCGCGCGTGACAATGCATGTGTTCTGACAGTCGTTAGTAATGTTTTGGTGATGTTATACCCGAATTTCAAGTAACGTACCAGGTGCGCCGTAACAAAACTTTATTCCGAAAGAAACTCAAACAAATGGAACGAAAAGCGCAAGATCGTAACAAAAACAAAACTCGAGAGATGAAGTCATTGGTTTATACGGCGTCCCCAGTGGGTTAGATAAAAAACCTCGTGAGCCTTCTGACGGCTTGTTGCGGGTTCGGATCTCTCTGGAGTGAAACATTCGCAATTAGCGTGGAAAGCGGTACTTTATTCGTGAGTAAACAAAGTTCTACTTAAAATGTTGACGAGGGGAAGGGACGGCTGAACCCCTCTCGCGATAAAAATTAAGGCAAAGAACCGCAGGAGGAAAGGTGGAGATAAATATTATTTGTTTACCTTCCCTCTGTGTGACCCCGGCTTGTGCGTCAAAACATCTGGCGCCCAGAATAAGTGGAATGAAAACACGCACACTCGTACCTGTCAAGGGCTTGACTAAACATAACAGTGGCAGGGGGGTACTGCTTGTGTTCGCCCATATACCGGTATACGTGCGACGAAGGCTGCCTAAATAATATGTGCGAGTGCCGGTGGCCCGCTAGCCTAATGCAGTTATAGGATGGAGATTTCACTCGGACAGAAAAGTCCTCACTACTCCCGCCCTTCTTGTAAAATTGATGGTCTGCTTCTCTACCGGTCCATAGCCCCGCCTACCCAGCTGTTGTCCCGCGCAGCTGGCCAGCCAGTGACGCCCTTCGAGTCCAAGAAACACGAGGAATAGCCCAGTACTCAGGACTGAAGGAGCTTGGGTGCTGCGCTATACGTAGTCTGTCGGGAAGTACCGGTATGTGGTGATACTCCGAAGGCGACGGGCATCCCGCATCGGATCAGAGTTGTTCCATTTGACCTTCAATTCGTACAATACTGCCCGCCCTTTGTATCCGGTCTGGCCTTTGAGCTGCCTGGAGATGAACAAATGAATGACACCATAAACCATGATGAGGCTTCTGACTAAGCCTAAGGTGGGGGGGTCACTGTTGGGACCTCTTTTCGCAATGACTAGGGGTCACTCTCGTGCCGTTTTAGCCGGAAAACCGTAGATCACTCTTGTTACAGTAGTACGCTCGATCGCTTCACCACCGAGGCAGTGGGTTGCGGACCAGCCCATTGGTACATACAATCTGAGCGTAAAACAGGCTTACGCGCGAATGCTCGTCGAAGCGCAACTACGCTACTACAGTAGTAGAAGCATTCGTCAAATGTACGTGGTTGTAAAAACAGAATCAAATCAAGGTAGACGGTCTACAGCAAGCTACTCTTCCACTGCGACGCTCATAGACAGCACGCTCATGGTCGCATCTTCCCACTGCTGGGGGAAATCACACGTTTTCCAAACATTGATAAGGACCTTTTGATAGCAACAGGCGAGTTCGGGGTGGTCGAGTTTCAGCAATTTGGCTCGGAGAGAGTTTGGCCTTACCACGTTCCAATTCGGCCTGCTTCGGATTCCCTCCGTCATCTCGACACATTCTACGATAGAGGTTCACCATTTTTTTTCTGAAGCACCTCGCTTGAAGAGCTCTATACCTCACCGAAAAACTGATTTTGAGCAAACTAAGAGTGCAATCCGATGAACAAACCCGTGGCCCATCTATACATACGAAGCAAATTGCAAAAATAGAATGACATTCCGACGATTTTGGATTAAGGAGCCCCGTCACCCACAAGATAAAAACGCCAAAACTGCTACCTCTATCGTAGAAAGCGTCTCTCACCGATAGCGGGTTTATCTCCAAGCGATAGTGCGATTGGTCGTTTGGGGAATAGCTCGGTGATGGAAGGATCGAGCGTCAGAGCTTTTGTGTTCAAGAGTTTGTAGAAGAACCCCGCCCATCGTTCACAAGTGCGCATCTTGTCCCGTAGTGGTGTACCATCTTCATTCCTCATGAATTGTTCAATCGTCCATTTTCTCCTTCCTACATTCTGACCGTGCCTTTCAAGTGTTTGTAGAAACCCCGCTGGTCGTTTTCAGCTAGTAGTTCCTGAAATTCATCATCGTACGTTTCGAAACAACTATGTACCCATGGGTCCACCACCTTCCGCAGGGTCGCGCACGCCGTCTTCAATGTCTTCCACGCGTTGGCTTCGCGGGGGTGGGTACGCAAGAGTTGCCGCGCATCCTCCCTTGTGGTCCATGCTATTTCCGAAGCGGTCGAGCTTTCGGCCGACTCGCACCATCCACGCTAGTGGCGGTGTGGTGGGGCTAGTACCTCTGATTTCACTGCATCGAGAACGGTCATGGTGAGGACGTCAGCTGCGTCAGACATGGTCTTGGGATGGATAGGTTGGTTGATAGTGGGTACGACTCTCGCAACTACTCGCATACGGCACTCTTCATCGGACATAATATACTGTCGGTCGAACGGTCAGCCTTTTGAGGCCTTTCGCACTTATCGGTGGGGTGCAAACTGACCGCCAAAGTCGACCGTCGCGTAAACAATGTTATGGTGTGAATCTGGTTTGGCTCGGAGCGGAGGCTGGGAGCCCAAGATCATGTACCCTAGACTGTAACCTAGACCTATGGATTTGGCGAGTTAGGGTGTAGTATATGTGCCTTCGGTCATTAGGGCGGGCACCGTTGTGCGTATGTGATATCCCACCCTTCTGTGGGCTCAAAACAGTGTTGGTAAGGGCAAGCTTGCAAATGGTAGCGAACGACAGAAGTCGTTCCCCGTTATTGTTGGACTTACCACGCCCATACGATTGTGTGTGCGAGCGCGCCGTACGAGGTTTATCGTTCAGCGCGCGTCAACTCCATGCGGTGAAGCTCGGTTACCCCATCTGCTATGCCCTATACCCCAGTGGCCCGGTTTGCTGCGTATGGCCGACACTGTAGGCGTCACTGTTTGTATACATTTTTTCCATGGGAAATCTCAAACGCGTTCATGTGAACGCAACACACGCAGACTTAGGGGTGGTTACCGAGCCGCGTGATGTTCGCCACGATGTCCAGTGGTAGGAACCCGCTACCAGGTGGATCACCAGAGAACTGGCACAAATGCCTTGTTGACGACATCGTCACAGTTTTGTCGATCTACCGAAGGATCCACGGAGCCCCTCCCCGTTGCAGTTTGGAGTTGAAACCGTGCTGTGGTGGGTAACTGCGGCTAATATAGCGTGCAATTGACACCGGGGGGTGCTTGAAGCCACCAAATGGTTCATGGCCAGATGGCACGAGGAAGAGACGAAGAAGAAGAGGGAGCGCCACGGATCTGCCATGGACGGCGTTCAAGGCAAGGGAGGGGCACGTCGTTCTTGTTTCGAAATATGGATATGTTTTGACACCTAGGCCATGGGCCTGGCCGTTGGATTGCACTTGCAGCTTACGAATAATACGCTTTTTGGGTGGGGTATAGCGCCCCTCAATTGAGATATCATACCTCAGAAACTAAATGGTGCACGGTTACTGCAGTGTTGTAAATAGCAGTGTGTTCATGTGGTACAGCGCGTGTGGAAAACCTGTGGACAAACGGCACATTGTGCATTTTTTCCGTCCCTGTCTCATCTTCGACGTGCTGATCCATTGATGTTTTATAGTCCTGCTCCTGTGCACCCAAAAAATGAGCGTTCGGTTTTGTCTGAACACATATCCAGTCCGTTCTATGCAACGCTCCCAGTACCTTCCGTAACTACTTGCTTCAACGTGGCCTAGCCGCCGTGGGGGCGGGAGAGCCGCTCGTTCCCTAGTGTAATATATGTTTACAAGTAGTGTATGTAACCCTCCATCAGTGAAGTTCACTGAGTGTAACGACGTGCATTAAATTGAAATCCACCCAAATGATGTCCAGTATATTATTTTTAGAATGGTCTTCATTCAATTGAACATTTTATTTCAATTTTTCATTCGAACGAGCTGAACTTCATCCAACTCATGTTTCTGAAGCAACCTCCCCCCCCTTCTCTCTTCCCCCTCCTTATCTCCTTATTCACCGTGTGCT
>JBBMKB010106170.1:0-21591 GCA_037833945.1 Alaria marginata
ACGTACTGAGCGCCCAAATGTTGGAGGTGTCTCTATTAGGAGTAGGAACGGTGCTCCGTCTCGAAAGGGATGCGTGGGCAATGGTCAAATGACTAAGGCAAGCAACAAATGAGTACGCCCCCCCCCCCCTTCCTAGCCAACCGCCTCCATGATCTCTTCAGGCCTAGCACCATTTCGTGCAGTAGCTCATGTTCATTTGTACAATCTAAAACAATTACTACCCCCCCCTACCGGTGTTACGACTATACATATATCGCGTGCCACAGCCGTCAGATTTTGTCCCCCTTAAGCGCCAGGCGCGAACCGTTACCTCCCGTCTCGAATTGCAACAAATAGAGGGTTGTCCAGCAAATAATTTGTCGAAAAGGTGGTAAGGTACCCTCCTTAAAACGAGTTATATATATACAGTATATATATATATTGTTTTCACGCACAGATTGATTAGCATCACCCTGTTGACCCTCGTACTAGCTAGCACTAAGGGGAGCCGCCGACCTACATCTTTCATGACGACATCCACACCCTGTAGTAATAGATATATCCTCGTCCTGGATATGGATATCCATCCATAGTACTAGCTCATGACGACCGTTGTGTGGGCAAGTTAATATACGAGCTGGGAACCCAGCCACACGGTCTGCGACCTCCTTCCGTCGACAGTGGCCTCAGGTTTCAGTGCTGTCGCCACATCGCCCCCTACCCTAAAGAAAAGTAAAGAAACCGCCCCCCCCCATTTGGTACAGGTGGTCGAGTTGGTGGTCGAGTTAGATCATATTATGGAGTCATCCCACGGTGGGGGTTGCACGTTTTTGGGTAAAAAAATCCTGACCGGCTGAGCTCCTGACGCGTTCTACGATAGAGGTAGCACTTTTTGGCGTTTTTGCTTTCTAAATGACGGGGATCCTTAACCCAAAATCGTCGGAGTATCATTCTATTTTAGCAAAATGCTTTTTGTGTATAGATGGGCCACGGGTTGGTTCATCGGATTGCACTTTAAGTTTGCTCAAAATCGATTTTTCGGTGAGGCATAGAGCTCCTCAAGTGAGGAGCTACAGAAAAAAAAGGGTGCACCTCTATCGTAGAATGCGTCTCTTGAAGTGAGGAACTACAGGTTGGTAAGGTCATTTTACGAGTAGGACTAGCGGAAAGAAAAGTTGATTGGATTACGCGAACGAAAATCTTGGAACTCACATTTATGGCGAGGTATTGAGTTCTTCATGCCAGGAGCTCAGGAACTTTTTGCTGCACCCCTACCGTGGGATGACTCTGTGCGGAGTGGATAACCTTCTGCGCATAGGGGATAATACCACGTAGTGTACATATTGTAAGGCACCCACAAGGCAGTTGCGTAATGCCCTCCTTGCTATCTCTAGAAGTGGTCACACCAGATAAAGGTATTACCTTCGGAGCTGTCGTCTACGTGAAATAATGGCAACAGGAAATAACGCCGTTGGTCTGGCAATCCCAAGATCAGGGAACTGGAGGCTAGTGGTGCGTCCAGGGTTTCGATCCCAGGGTCCTCTGAACCACCCTGATCACCCCGAGGATCGACTCCAATCGTCCATGACACGGAAAGAGAAACCTGAAAATGCCTGGCTTGGCTGACTATCTCATGTCTGCTCACGTTGTCAGTAAGAGCCCCAACTCGCTTGCGTTGCGCGTTCGTTTGCTATTGTTATAAGGCTTAGTTTGGGTAAGCCATCGGTTAACCTTTTGCAAGTGGTCAAACGGACTAAATCCCAACTAACACCTTAACAAACGGCGTCGTCGGTAGGCCATAGTTTTTTTGGGTCGTGAGTTCGAATCTAACGTTCCACCGATGACAAACTTTTACGACTTTCCCATGTCGAAATTGAAAATACTCTCCACGGTCCCCAAAAGAACCGCGTGGATATTGACACGGCCGCCTGCTTATCCGACCGACCTGCTATCCCGCCGTTCTAGGGGGGGGGGGGTGTTATAAAAAACTCAACGTTTACTTTGGGTAAGCCATCGGTTAACCTTTTGGAAATGGTCAAACGGACTGATACCCCACTCTTAATTAATACTTATATATACCCCATTTGTAATAATACCTTAACACTAATCTGGACGCGACGAGTTCCACACGAGAATGCTCATGGAGTCATCCCATGGTAGGGGTGCAGCAATAAGTTCCTGAGCTCCTGACATGAGGAGCTCAATATCTCACCCGAAACAGGACTTCCACGATTTTCGTTCGCGCAACCCGATCAACATGTCTATCCGCTAGTCCTAAAGAAAATGCACTCTTAAAAAGATTATAACAACCTTTAGTTCCTGACTTCAGGATCTCAACCCGTCAGGAACGTTTGACCCCCAAAAGTGCAACCCCTACCGTGGGATGACTCCATGGGGTACCCGTTTCTATGTGGTACAAAATTCTCTGACCCCGATTCCCGACACAGACATGCCTCATTCTCTCCATTATTAACAATACGTCACTTTGTCTGCTACCCACTGTATTATGATGATGCTTGCCCTCCGACAATGTGCAGCATGACCTTCAACGTTGATCACTCAAATCATTCCCGAAAGAAGAAAACCACGGATACATAAGGAAGCCCATGCACAAAGTCTAGCCCCCTTATATGCCTACTTTTGCTATGAAATGTACCAGGTATACCGTTTATTTCGAAACAAGCTTAATTTGTTCTTGCATTTTTGGGACTTTTAACTTTTCAACCAAGGTTCCTTCAAAAGTAATACGGTATATGAGCCCCCCCCGTAAAACGCGCGATCAATGTAACACACAGCTTGCGAAGTGAGTTTCGACGAAATCTTCGATCTCACAGCTGGAGTGTTAAAATAAATTTTGATAATATATGCTTTTTCCGTGATGACGCGGTTTAATCATTTTCTGTGCTGTACTGCTGAGTAAGCTGCGTGGTTGGTTGATTTGTTTATTGGTTTGTTGGTTGATGGGTTGATGGGTTGATGGATTGGTTGGTTGATAAATGGGTTGTTGATTGATTGATTGATTGATTAATTGACTCGACGTGGCTGCCCCTAAACGACACTCGGTGTCCATTCAGGTCGTAGCGGAGCTCTCGCCGGACAGCATCGTCGACGTAGGGAAGAACATGCACGTTTGGAAGGACAAAGCGGGGAGCTACGCGGAGCGCATTGCCCGCAGCAGGTAAGAGTAATACTTGTGTCACAGCAGAAGAAAGGTTGACAGCCCCACAGGCAAATATACAGTGCTAATACTGCTGTAGAGGTACACACTAAGTCTTTGTGTTTTTGAGACTCCTCTTAAATTACTTTCAGAAAACATGCAAGCGAAAAACGAAGATCAATCCCATGGCGTAGGTATACGTGGAATATCACAGCAAAATCCAAAGCGAATACCAACGGTATTGAGTAGTTTTTCATATTATTAATAGTTGGGGAGCTTCGTCTGTCTTCTGCATACTTCGCCAAGACGTCGTATGATACGAACGCCTATCGTAGTATGCGTGTACACGTACTGTACTTGTTGTTATTGCTTTTGATATTGTTATTGTTAGCCTTCACCGACAACACCGACAAGTGGGGGGTGTGGAGCACCGACGATAGAGAGGCGGCCGTTCGTGATGTGCCAACTCGAAGGTTTGGCGAGCGCCGACGATTTGGGAGTCTTCCCACGGTAGGGGTACGGCAATAAGTCCCTGAGCTGCTGACATGAGGGGCTCAATATCTCACCCGACACATGACTTTTAAGACTTTCGTGCGCGCAAACCGATCGACATTTCTATCCGGTAGTCCTAAATCACATGCACTCGGAAAATGATCATACCAACCGGTAGTTATTCACTTCAGGAGCTCAATCGGCCAGGAACGTTTGACCCCAAAACGTTCAACCCCTACCGTGCTTATTCTACTCTGTAGTGCTACTAATAATAGTAGTAACAAATACCATAGTACTTGCACGAAGTAGCACTTATGATGCGTTGTACGATATAGGTAGCACTTTTTGGCTGCAGGCTTTTCTGAACGTTGTCGGAACGTCATTCTTGATCTGCAATATGTTTTTCTGTATACTTAGGCCATATAGGGCTTTCTTTGCTCATCGGGTTGCACTTGTAGTTTACTCAAAATCCATTTCAGGGTGAGGTATAGAGCTCCTCAAGTAAACATCCCCAGAAACAAAGGATGCACATCTTCCGTCCGATTATTACTATTAGCAGTATGTGTGTTGCAGTAGCACTAGGTAAATACTATTAGTATGGTAAAGGGCGCACCTATTGTTTCCCGTCCTCCTCATTTCGGGAGCCATATACCTTTTACCCTAAACCGGAGTTTGCGAAGAAATGGAATTTCAAGCCGACGAGTAATTCCATGGCGAATTCAAATCGGTACGCACATCGGATACGCTTCGTTTTAGGACAATTTGTATTCCAGCGCTCGTCGATCGAGGAGCCTTTTTGGAGAGCAATATTTAGGCCATACAGTTTGCTTAAGCGAACGTAGAAAGCATCAGAAACGCGAGAAAGGGGGCCCCTCTTAACAAGCGTGTAGCGGTTATTAATAGTATGTTACCTTTGTGTTCGTTTGATCGAACGAAAAAAGTGTTACTCCTGCAGAGTTCAGGTTCGCTAGCGTGTATTGAGATTGTTCCACGGCGTGCCGATGACTGTTGCACGAATTATGTCACCGGCAATACTCTGAGCAGTGTCACGCTTCAAGCAACTCTAACCCTTATTAAAGTTTTCGTCCGTCGATTTGCTATTTGCCTGCTTGCTTCCAATCGTGTCAGGTTTTGTTTTTGTCCGAGGGGAGACACGATATCCAGCCGGCGAGTCTACGATGCCATCGCGGCCGGGTGCATACCGGTCATGACCAATGAAGAGTTCGAAGGTCTTCCCTTCATGCGGTGAGTTTGCCCCGCATGTACTTCAGAGGGATACACATAAAAGAAAATCTACGTCACGATTGGCTAGTGCTGGGGGGACTCGACCCTCATCAGCTTCATTGCAGCATGTCGGCCACTCGGGCGAATGACCCTGTACTCCACTCCAAATTGGTCTTGAAATGGTTTCGATGGCGCAGCGTCACAAACAATTTTTAATAGGATACACGGTTGATACTTGCTACATCATTGAGAACAAACAGGTAAGACTGCAAACAAATAGGTATTACGAAATAGTCACTCGGCCGAGTGGGCCGGGCTTCTGAAAAATATGACCTGTAAATACTTCGGTAAAAGCGGAGATGCGTGTGTTTCCGCTAAAAAGAGGGCGAACTGCGCCCATTCGCAAGAAGTTGTCTAAAATTGTCTTAAAGTTTGGACGGCGACCGCGAACG
The DNA here is from genome assembly GCA_037833945.1 of Alaria marginata. Lineage (NCBI taxonomy): Eukaryota > Phaeophyceae > Laminariales > Alariaceae > Alaria > Alaria marginata. Next base: position 5,305 of record JBBMKB010106170.1, read on the forward strand.
GCAACCGCAAAATTTGAAAGGCGTATATACAGGGGGAGTTATCCCACGGTAGGGGTTGCATGTTTTTGGGGGTCGAACGTTCCTGACCGGTTGAGCTCCTGAAGGGAGGAACCACCGGTTGGTATGATCATTTTACGAGTGCATTTGTTTTAGTACCACAGTAGCAGATAGAAATATTGATCGGGTTGCGCGAACGAAAATCTTGGGAGTCATGTTTCGGGTGAGATATTGAGCTCCTCATGTCAGGAGCTCAGAAAGTTATTGCTGCACTCCTGCCGTGGGGTGCCTCCGGGGATGGATTACAAATATCCCCTTTCGGGCCAAGAACGCTAATAATCTTGAATTTCGAGTATGTATGGAGGCATGGTGCACCGGGGATTAACATATTTATTACCAAAAACCTCGAGAATTCTGCGAACGGAGCTTGGTTTTGGGGCTGCGAGCTTACGTGTACCGCGTGTCATTCATCCCTGCCTGAACGCCTTAACGTGATTTCTGTACCGTAGCCTTGGTCCGTTACAGTTTTGACGGCACGCAGCATCCCGGGCCGCATTGGTAGGGACATGTTGTCCGAGCTGCAACGGAAGAAGATGTGCGACACAAGTTCGCTACGGTGACACTCGTATTGGTGTCGTTCAAAGTCGTCCCAGACGCTTGATATGATCACCCTCGTCGCTTTGTTTGGTCGCTATACATGGGCCCCATAATGGTTAGCGACACGGCAGCAGCTACGCACAAAATCCTTTGGTTCTAGGTGATGCTTGTTTGCGTGCTGGCGCGATGACACAATAACGAACGGTGGAGTGGGTATTAATGGGAGTGACGTGTTCGGGATGGCCGTAGCGGTCGCTTCCTGCCAGATGTCGTTGTAGTCGTCGTCGTCGTTGGGCATTCTTTCGCACTCGTTTTCAATGTATCGGCCGCCGGAGTCATCCCGACGCTGCCGCACTCCTTTTCACGCCACTCTACCAGGGTTGCCGTGTGAAACGCTTTCTAATTGCATACCAATAAAGTGGCCACTCGCGATAGAGGCCCTTAGGAGCGGAAACACAAGGCCCTTAAAGTGCTCCTCCTACCCTAAACTCGGTCTGTCTGTTTGACCATCGCTTCTTGACGCGTTCCACGGTAGAGGTAGCACTTTATGGCGTTTTTACTTTTTGGATGACGGGGCTCCTTAACCCAACGTCGTCGGAATGTCATTCTATTTTTGCAATATATATTTTTTGTATAGATGGACCACGGGTTTGTTCATCGGATTACACTTCCAGTTTGCCCAAAAACAGTATTTCGGTGGGGCATAGAGCTCCTCAAGTGATGAGCTTCAGAAAAAGCATACTGCACCTCTATCGTAGAATGCGTCTCTTACCGCTGTCGTTGTCGTGCTATCCCTGATATCATCGTTTGATCGCTCTTACTAGGACTGGACTAAACTGCACAGAATTTGTCGCGGTGGTACCAGACGGAAGCTTCAAAACCAAGGAAGGGGTCAAGGCCATGGTCAGCGATCTCTCCACCAGGTGATATATATGGACACGACATTTTTCATTTTTCTTTATATAGACGCGACCCGTAAGTCGTTTAGGGTATATTTCGCTGGATTCCAACGACTACCTGGTTGGATAGTTCAGGTTTGGTCCTATGTTTCCACCCCTGTAATATCTGGTTATATTTTCTCCACCCCCACGGCGAGCGCGCTCGCGGCCTCTACGCTTGCATGCTCCGGTGGTTTGTTGCTGAAGGCCGGGAGTATTAATAGTGTATCCACCAATTTTCCGGTAGAGTCCATCCATGCCATCCTTTTTGACTCTCTCGGGCGAGGGTGTGCCATCTTTATTTGCACCTCAGGGACGTATTGCTGCACCCCTATCGTGGGATGACCCAAATGTATTGTGCAAGTGGTGACGTATTTTGACAAGTACATCGCTTCTGTGACGTCGGCAGATCGAATGAGGACCTGAGACCGCTCCAAGAAGCTCTCGCGGTCGGCATATCCTCGACCATATACGGAATGAGCTCGGGATCGACCTTGGAAGACATGGAACCATTCCACGGCACAGCATCCAGATTCCTCCAAGCGGTAAGAGTCGAATTTAGATATTGTGTGGTCGCTGCTGAAACGAGCCTAGCACAAAGCGCGCAGGCAACGTGGCCGGCCGTGTTATGTTCTCGTGTCGACATCGTGTTTCTGATTCACGGGGCTGGCGAACAGAGGGACTATAAAATGTCGCTTGAACACCTTTTCGGTTTGTACATTATTACTTTTTTATGGCTGCTATTATTAATAGTACACCACAACCATGAAAAGTAAAATAGGCCATCGGGTGTTTCCTCAGGTGTCCCGTGGTGCGATAGAGGTGACACATTCTGACTCAAATGTTTTCTGAATTACGGAGCTCCTTAACCCAAAATCCTCGTATTTGTTTTTCCCCTTTTCAGCTATATTATATGTGGTGCGTTGTATGCCTTCCTAGGCCGCGGAATGTTTTGTCAGGTAGCTCATTTTTTTGTTTGTTCCCCCTAATGGGTTTTCATAGAGGTATAGAGGTCTTCAAGGGGGGAGCCTCAGGGTTTTAGAAGGGAGATCGTAGCGTGCCTCAGGAGCACTTTTCGACCACTTTTCGACGACGTCTCGACCACGTTTGGACCTCTTTTTGACCGCTTTCGTTTGTCCTCGAAGAACGGTTTAGGGGTGAAGTATAGACCTCCGAACGCGAGGAGCCTCATAAGTAACTGGGTAGGGTATACAACTACCGTAACATTAATCTCAGTGTATGGAAAACGTGGATATCCTGCATGTATCCCGTGTGTATGCTGTGTGTAAGCTGCGTGTATGCTGTGTGTATGCTGTGTGTATGCTGGGTTTATGCGCGGGCGATATATTGCTTGCAGCCGTCGGTCTTATCTCTCGTGGAGTATACCAGGGATTCCGGTGCTTGTTGTACCTTGCCCTAACACATTACTCTGCTCCCGGCCGCGCAGCGCACTACATCGTCTCCCTCGAACATAAATGATCTCCCTCGAACATAAATGAACTCAATATTCGATGTCTTGAAATAGTATGCGATGATTAAATTTCACCCCCGCTAGTAGTCTGTACACGTTAGACTAGATGCTTACGGCACTCGACTATACGAGTATTATACCATGGCCACGGTATTATAGTGTTATATCCCCTTTTTCACGATCGGGTTATCATGTCATCACCACTCGCCGGAATGACTCTGTATCTCAATAAAAAAAAACAGGTAAAGCTATTTTTCCGGCGTAGCGTAGCTGACCATCCCATGTCGGCGTCGTATAATATCGATGAAAAAACGATGCAAAATCTTAAATTGAAACAGGAACAGGGAGCTCAGTCGTGAGAGTGACCCTTAGCCATAGCAAAAAGAGGTACAAAAAGGGTTCGGGTTGACCCCCCTACTGTATAGGCTTGGTCTACTGTAGACGTGCACCTACTGGCATGTTTCTATGGCCCTTTTCTTGCGGAGCTCTAAGCCTCACCAATCACTAGAGGTGAGAGACAAAACAAAGTGCAACCCGATGCACGATCCCATACAGCCTATATAGGTAAAACATAAATGGAAAACAAAAATGGCGTTCTCTACGATGATGGGCTTAGATAGGACGTGCCGTAGTTCAGACAATATTGTCACCAAACCGTGCTGCTCCTAATGTAGCAACCGCGTTACAGCACGCTAGCCATAACGCGGAGAATCGCCATCCCACGGAAGGGGTTGCACGTTTTGGGGTCAAACGTTTTTGACCGGTTGAGCTCCTCAAGTGGGGAACTACCGGTTGGTAACATAATTTGACGAGAAAGTTTGTTTTAGGACTATTGAGAGCTCATACAAATGTTGGTCGGGTTGCGCGAAACAATATCTTCAAACTCGTGTCTCGGGTGAGATATTGAGCTCCTAATGTCAGGAGCTCAGGATATTTTGCTGCAAACTCTACCGTAGGATGGCTCAGAACGCCTTTCTACAATCCTGCGGTGTCACGGTCTCTTCGTTATTCCCACCGCTTGTCCGCACGGTTCAGTCTGGCACACACTACCATACAAAAAAGAGCCTATATATTTTACCAAATACTGTTGGGTTGGAAGATGACATTTTACCGTAAAACACGAAATCTCACGCCCCACGTGGGTCGGAAAAAACGTGCTAGATCCAGAGCGTATTTGGCGTTTGAGTAATTGTTGGCGAATGCTGTTTAGGGTAAGGTCATCCCGACTAACGAGCTTTGGGAATCTTCCTAGGACCGTGGGTAAAGGGGTCGAAATGGCACTTCTATCCTTTTTATTCTTGGCATGGGCTGGCCTCGGGTTACGACGTTTCTTGGAATCAAAATTTGGTTACCAAACTCTATTTGACGTGTCGCAAGCACCGTAATGTTGCGAACTTCTATCGATCGCGCAACCGTATTGTTGCGCTGAAGACAGTTGTACAGGAGAACGCCACCCCCTTGGTTCGTCGACCCGTCCTGGCCCATTTGCCCACCCCCTCAAGCTTACAGCTCGTGTGATCGTTCGATAAATTGTCATCTATCCTCCTGTGTCTCGATCCGCCTTGGCCAGTTGTCCCCTCCTTCGTTTAAAACACGACACTCGGCATTGGGGGTACAGCGGAGCGGACAAAGTTATCAACGCCTATCCGGCGTAACAAACTTGCATCAGCGTTGAAGAGCGGACTTTGCGGCTCACTCGATCGTTTCCTACAGTATTCTTGTTTTTCCTTCCCTTGTCATGCTTCGGCTTGCCTAACTCAAACTTTCCAACCACGTTGGCGCTCAGGCGAAACTCCTTGTGGAAGATGTGGGTGTGTGGAACTGCCCTTCGTCCGGCCTCAACGAGAAGAAGCTGTCTCCTCGGACGCTATCGGTGCTCCCGCCTGCAAGACACGACATGTAAGGAACAACGTACATCTGGAGTTGTTGTATCGAGAACGGACCCGCGGGTTTCCGCTTGTGTGGATGTAGGACTACGGCTACGGTAACGGCGGGGTACGTCTTTTTTCTCTACCGAGTTCAGGCGACTTCACCCGTGGCTCAGTATCGACGGATTCCACGATAGAGGTTCACCAACCATTGTTTTTTTTCTGAAGCCCCTCACTTGAGGAGTGTTACTCTATTACTCTATTACTGTATTACTGTATACCCTCACCGACAAAAATATTTTGAGCAAACTGAAAGTGCAATTGGATCAACAAATCCGCGACCCATCTATACAAAAAAAACATATGGCAAAAATATAGTGGCATTTCGACGATTTTGGGTTAAGGAGCCCCGTCATCCATAACGTAAAAACGCCAAAACGTGCAACCTCTACCGTAGAACGCGTCTACTCAACTCAAAAACAGATGAAAGCATGCTTTCGTGTCGTGGCGTGGCAACCTAACAGCAACAGCCGATTCCAACGACAAGTGTTGCATGTTTTGGGCGAAATTTGTTCTAACCGGTTGAGGTCCTTGAGTGAGGAACCACCGGTTGGTATGATTATGTTGCGAGTGTATTTGGTTCACGACTTTGAATTGCGCATGGAAATGTTGGTCGGGCCTGCTGGAAGGAATGTCCCCGAAGTCATGTTTTGGGTGAGAAACTGAGTTCCTCATGCTAGGAGGTCATAAAGTTTTGCTGCACCCGTACCGTAGGATGACTCACATAGGTAGCCACTTCGTGCGAGTGGTTCTGGGTAAATGAAAAACGAGGTCCTATAGGTGAATTCCCTACTGTAGCCTAAAACACGCCTCTCACAACGTGATCTAGACCACCAGAGGGTACCGTCCTTTTATCGTTTTTCTGTTTTGGTGGTGTGACTGAGATGGTGGTCGAGTTTAATAATATTGTGCAGAGTGGAGCACCTTAACTCAGCGCAAGGAAGATGAGTCATCCGACGATAAGGGGGTCACTTTTTGGGGTCAAACGTTCCTGACCGGCTGAGCTCCTGAAGTGAGGAACTACCGGTTTGTATGATCATTTCACGAGTGCATTTGTTGTCGGACTCGCGGATAGACATGTTGATCGGGTTGCTTGAACGAAAATATTGGAAGTCCTGTTTCGGGTGAGATATTGAGCTTCTCATGTCAGGAGCTCAGGGACTTATTGCTGCACCCATACCGTGGAATGACTCAACGGTGTTGAGTAGCTTCCTTTATTCTCAAGCCTGGTCTACCACACATTTGTTCTGGCAGAAACCTGACGTTTAAATATCTCTATCGTAACACCCCTCCACGTTGAGCTTGAACACTCCCCTTCCCCCCTCCCCTTCCCCCCTCCCCTTCCCCCCTCCTTCGCTGCTACGACTATCCTTGATTTTTCTACCTCATTTCGTGGGCTGGGTGGAGCAGGAGGAATTGGCTGCGCGAATCAGAGACGATAGTGAACATGGAGCACTCTCTGCTGTTCTGCGCCCCGCCCAACACGGGCTCGCTCCAGTTCAGAATGCTCGCCAAACGTATGCAGGTGGGAAAAAGGCTACGATAGCTGGGAGTGTTATGCGTGCACCGATGCGATAGTTGGAAGTGTTATGCGTGCTAGGATAGGGACAAACCCTACAATGGAGGTTCATCATTTATTTTTTGAAGCTTCTCAATTGAGGAGCTCGATACCTCATCGAAAAACAATATTTAAAGCAAACTAAAGATGCGATCCGATGAACAAACCCGTAGCCCATATGTACATAAAAGAGTATATTGCAAAAATGGAATGACATTTCGACAATTTCGAGTTAAGGAGCCCCGTCATCCAGAACATAAAAACGCCAAAAAGTGCTCGTACCTCTATCGTAGAACCCGTCTAGGGGTGATGTTACAGTGTTACAGTACTGATTTGTTTGATTTGTTTCGGAGGACCTAGGCTACGGTTGGGGTGGTACCCACCTTTTCACGACCAGGTATGGGCCACTGCCGCGAAGGGCGGCGAACCTCGTAAAACATCGAACACAACAAATATATGTTGTCGGTGCTGCGCAAAAAGCAATTTCATAGCGGCGGTGCATGTTGCGATACAAAAAACCACGAAAGTGCACGTTTCCAAAAGAGTAGGATAACCACTCGCCCCGGCTGGCGTTGCTTACTGGGGGCAGGGCTTCAACAGCGCTATTATCTAACGGTCCATATCGCGGTAGAGGCAGCCACTCGCGCAAATGGCTATATTGTAAAAGAGGCTACCTGGTATATGGTAATAACGGCTATATGGTAAAAGAGGCTTTGGCAACAGTTAAAGTGACCCCCTCACCGAAGCCTTCTCCTCTTAATCTGTATCGATTCGCATCCTTTTATAGTCGGCGTCCTCCTGCGGCGTGGTTGCCTGAGCTCCGACAAGTTGAGGTTCGATCTTCGTCCCGATGCGGCTGAACCAATCGTAGTGCAAGCGTCAGTACACGCTGCACAGTTATGATGTGGTCGTGCCACACCGTTGCTTCAACCGGCACCCTTACCATCGCCGGCATACCGTATACGAAGTCGTTTGAAAATACTCCCACAATGAATTTATTGCTGCCGCCGACACAAGCGGCAGTAGAGGTTAGATATGCACCTAATTGCTTTCAGGCACTTCTTTTTAGAACTAGTTGTACGATTAAGGTATAGAGCACGTTATGGCCAAAAAGGTTCCTGAATGCCGGGACTCACTAACTCAAAATCATCAGAACGTCATTCTTGTTTTCCCAAACGGTTTTTGCTTGTTGACCGAGACCGAGGGGTTTCTTCGTCGGGTTGCACTTTTCTTTTTCTCAAGATGAGTTTTTGTTGTTGTTGCAGTATAGACCTCCTCAAGTGAGCGAGGAGTCTGACAAATAATGAGGCGTTATTGTACCGGTACTGATACAAATGTTACAGTACCGTAGCGTGTGTCAGGAAGGGCTCTAGATCTCACCCAATCACTACAGCCGACTTAATACGCAAGTGCAACGAGATGTAAAAACCCGTGGACTAGGTAAACAACGATTGCTTTGCAAACCAACAACAAAACCCCGACGATAGTGGCCGTCACTCAGAACCTATGTCGTCACTCAGAACCTATGTTTTGACAATAACGCTATCGTTCTCGCAGCTCGCTTTGCTTCCATCAACGGATAAGTACCACATCGTTCCCACACAAAAACCTTCATGGGTCATCTCAAATATGCCAACTCAGGTCCCCGATCCCCCACCCCGCCGTCTCAATTTCTCGGGTTTGTCGTTTGCCGGCCCCATTCAAACTCATTTCATTGCTTATGCTGCGTGCGAAACACACTCCAGGCCGTCGATCACTGGTCGGTGCCGAACGTCCACTCCTTGCTGTTCGACACGGTGGATTCGAAGCTTCCCCTCCTGACCGTGACGGACAAAACACTGATGGAGCAAATCTACAAGGATAACGGTAGCGGTTGGGTCAAGATCGGGGTGGTCCGGGACCCTGTGACGCGTCTTTTATCGGCGTACCTTGACCTTGTCCACACGTGGCCGAAAAGGGTGACGAGGTCGTCATCCGACCACGACGGCCCCCACCAGCCGCATCGCGGACTTTCGGTCGACGATGACTGGGAGAAGATCGACGTCATCAGGAAGCACCGCGGTCTTACCCGGGACGAGATCAACGACCAGAAAAAGCATGCCGATGCAGGGGAGCACCGAAACCCACTAACACCGGAGGGTGATAACTACGAGTGGCGAGAGGGAGGAGAAAGTGGTGATGGGTCACGACTGTTACAGGACGCAGCCGCCCCCAACGTTCCGAGCTTTGAGGAGGTACTGAAGATGCTAGAGGTTCATGACTATGCGGCGCCAGCGGCCTTCAGACCGGCGGCGAATATGTGCGGGATGGGGCTGTCACCGTTCGACTCAATCATCCCTTTCGAGACTTTGCAGGTGCGTACATAGAGGTAGCACGTTTTGCGTTTTCATTTTCCGGATGACGGGGCTCCTTAACCCAAAATCGTCCGAATGTCATACTACGTTTGCAATTGTATTTTTTTGCATAGATGGGCCACGGGTTTGCTCATCGCATGGCGCTTTCAGTTTGCTCAAAATAAGTTTTTGGGTGGGGAAAAGAGCTCCTCAAAAGAGGAGGTTCATAAAAAACATGCTGCACCTCTATCGTAGAATGCGTCCACGGGCAGCACTATTACCCGCACCACAAAGTGTACCCCGTGCGAATGTTGTCGGGGTGATTTGTAGGCTCAAATTCCGGAAGCGCTATCACACGTTCCACAACGTACCTACGGCGAGTGCCGTCGAGACCACATTGTATAGTGCTGCTACCCACCAATAATCGCAACACTGACGGTGCTCGGTCGTAACCCATCTCAAGCCGTGCACGTCCGTTTTCGCCCGTTTTCGCCGGTTTAAGAAAACCACAAGTCGAAAATATGACATAGTTCGACGCGCAGGTGAATGCTCGGCTCTATTAGCGGTTAATGTTTCCACGTTATCATGCACCAAAATGCGTTCCTGCCGCTATTCACCCAACATGTAGCTCTTGGTGTGCGCAAATTTACGTGATTTGTTGTTGTATTCCCTTTAGTCCTTGTCGCGCGCATAACGCTGGACGCCTATGCGGTGAAATCGGTATTGTACGACGATGGTGGCGAACAAGAAGAAAGGTGCCGTAAAAAAACGCGTTGTCGCTCCCTAAGTGCGTACCAGGTACACCATACCCAATTTCAACCCCCAGGCAGACACTTTCATATTCGCGACCAAAGCTACGGTAAGGTTGAAAAGTTGGACACTGTATTCTCCTCGGCTCAGGGCCACGCAGTCCAGCATCTACCCCGGTTAACGATACAACATTCTGGGGAGGTTGATTGCTGCGTGGCGGCCACATTTTGTTTTTGCCGCCCGTGTTTGAGCTTGGTACTGGGCCACTCGCGCTAAAGATTAGGGGCGAACCCTCTAGGGGCGACCCCTTACCGTAGGTCGGGTGATCCGGTACATCGGGAGTCATCACGTCCCACCTCTAGGTAGGGGTGAAGTGATGTATGTCTATGCTGTAAAATAACTTAATCTCCGATTTGCCGTTTCGACTACCGTACAGCGCACGGCGACAATGGTGCTCAAAACTCTGCCCGGAGAAATCTGGCGTGATTTCGGGGAGTCGGGGTGGGGTCCTGAAGGCAAGCACACCTTCATGGAGTTCGACTACGGCACCGTCGCGCGGCACCGCCCGTCCGACGACGAAGACAGTCACGGTTTCTTCTCGAACGAAGCCGGGAAATGGCAACCACACGAGGAAGAATACCTTCAAACGAACTCCCCGCCCATCATATCGCCCCCCGCCCGAGACCTCTTCTCGGACGGTTCGTGCGAGTGGACCAAGTATTACTCCAGCATGGAGATTCTTGAAACGGTCGGCCGTCTGTACGCCGAGGATTTCGACCTGTTCGGGTGGTATGATCTCGATTCGTGGCGGGAGAAGCTGGAGGCGTGCTTGAAATAACGTCAGAAGGTCGCACGCGAGAAACGCTTGGACGGGTAGGGTCCCTTAGCGTCCCGGTGTACCCGACGCCCCGGAGTGTCTACGTTTGGCGTATCCCCGGAGTGTCTACGTTTGGCGTATGTCAAGCCAAACTTTTCTACTGTTCCAAATTATCGTACTCCCGGTACTCGTGGTATTTCGGGGGTGAATGCTGCCAACGCTCCAACTATTTGCGGTACCAAATACGTAAAGTACTCAAGGTATACTCGGAGAATGACACCAACCGGGAGCATATGCGGCACCGTGCAAGCCGGCCAGAGTGGCTGTGCGGTGGTGGCGGGGCGGTTGGGAGGGAGGAGTGGCAGGATGGGGGTACACGTAGCACTTGTCACCGGAACCATTTGCGATCAACAGGGCTCCTGAACTGTTGAACCATTTCGAATTACCCTGTATCGGGAAACCCTTTATGTCTTGCACTGTATTTTGCTTACTTCCCTGGCCGTGGGATCGTTCGTCGGGTTCAGCAATCTATTTTGTCTCCAAGCAAAACTGGGGTGTGACGTACATGGAACTTTTTTAGTGTGGGGCCTCAACGAGAAATGATGTGCACCTCTGCCCTGTAGCAATTCCTGTAGGCGGGCGCGAGTGGCTGTATCGTGGTAGCCGAGCGGGTGGGAAGGGAGCGCCTTCACAATATTACGTACTGTAGTAATTCGGGGCTGAAGTCGGCAGATGCGAGGTCTTCCCTGGACGAGTTCGTTTCTCCCGGGAACAATGATTGGTTTGACGAAGGCTATGGTGGGGGGACGCGCTTTTAGGGCCTCATATCTCAGCGGCTACGGGCCTCTCGCGCAACCGTCTCCCCAAAATGGATTTGCAGGTTGTAAGTTTTTTGTGTTGGTTTGGTTAGCGATGTGCACCTCTTCTGTGGGTTATGACACAACTCTCGCGATGTCGGTTGAGGTGCAGGGCCGTTCCCGCCATAGTGGCGTACACCTTGTCGCGAAAACGGGAGTGGCCCCCCCCCCCCCCAACGTATATTTGGTCTTGACAAGCGCTACCGAGGGGGTAGCGATGTTTGGCCACACAGTATCCGACTGACGGGGCTCTTCACCCGAAAACATCCCCTCGATAGGTATGTACGCGTGTGAAGGTAGAGGTAACACTTGTTGGCTGGAACGCCGTCTGGATGATTGGGCTTCTCGATCCAAAATCGTCGGAATTTCTTTGTTGTTTTGCTATCGGCGTACTTGGTTGTTGCTTACCTAGGCCATGGGGTTTTTCATCGGATAGCGTTTTATTTCTCGTTCGTATCAGGCTCTGGGTTCATGGTATATAGCCTGGCCAGAAGCCTCGGAAAACAAACAGTGGCCCTTTCCCGTAGATTGCATCTATAGCACTCTTTGGCATTTTTGTCCTGGATGACGGGGCTGGTGCTTCACCCAATATCGTCCGAACAGCATTCTGGTTTGCAACTTTGTTTCTTTTTGTATACCCGGGCGATGGGTTTGTTCAGCGTGTTGCCCTTTCAGTTTACCCAAACACAGTTCTTGGGTAAGGTATATGGAGCCTCAGAAAAGGCATGGTGTTATTTTACACTATTATACTGATTATACTGATTTGCGTATTACAGTACCGTAGCGTAGCGTGTGTATGATGACATACCGACACAACAAATTATCGGTCCTCCTTAAGTGCCGGTATATGCCAGCCCGAAACACCGGAAATATGGTGGTAGCCGGCAGTACGCCGCATGCTGCTACTACTGGTTGTTCCCATCTGTGCCTAGCGATTTCCCAGGCGCTATAGCGGGCAATCGGCACTACTCAACCGGCACTATAGAAGGAACACTACTGCAGTAGTTCCAGGAGTTCCTCGTTATCTGGAATGCTTTCGGGCTGCACTTTTGTGCTTAATACAAAGCAAGGTTTGGGTAGGGCAGAGTTCATCCCAAGTGGGGGACCTAAGCAAATGTTGGTTTAACCCCTACTGCTGTAGCCCGGGTCACTTGCATTTGCTCAGAGCAGTGCTGAGTTTCGTACGGAAGTAAGATTACGTATAACGTAAGTTTGGGTGAGGTGGCTCCCCGGTTGTCAGTAAGGGGGTCAGAAGTTCGGGTGAGACCACCGGCCGGCGCAGGAGGCCTCATCCGATCCGAAACGTACATTAAGTGACCCGTAAACGGAGAGAAATAATATTACAGTTTTCTGTCCGACAGAGGAACGCTGTTTGCATGTTGCATATTTCTTCTGTTTAAAGGGCCCCCCCGGGCTATATGCCTTCCCTGAAAAACGTGTTGTCTGGGCCGTGAATTAGGGTCGTCGTGTCTCGTATATCCTCGGTGACTAGAACTCCAGTTGAGGGCCTTCGTACGTGTAATGTCCCATTATACCATACTAGGTTTTCCACTGTATTGTGGAGGCATGACTACGTTAGGGGGCTATCTTTCTGGCCGAAATAAAAGTCTGATTGGGCTTCTCCACTGAGGAACTACCCTACATAGTTCGAGCACCGTTAGCGTTTTGCGATATTTGTCTTTGTGTTAGGCGTGGAAGTGTTCACCGGATTGGACTTTCATTTTTTCTCAGGGCCTGTTTTTGGTGAAGCTACAGAGCTCCTGCAAGTCGGGAGCCTCAGGAAAACATCGGGGTGCATCCGTATCTTAGCATGCATCTCGGTGCTTGATAGGTCAGCATCGTGTCGAAACTGTTGTTCTTGTAGCCGTTTTGGACATATAATATATATATATACATGGTTGGTTCCGTCACCCGGAATTTCGTGTTTACACTTTCGTCTGAACCATGTTTCCGAGATACAACGATATTTTAGTCGGAGTCCCAAGCGGTGTATGAGGGATCAGGTATGAGGTATGATACACCTCGCGCCTGCTAAGGCGATACTGTGTGTTCAAACCGCTCCGAGTGCACAGTCGTACTTGTAGGGACGTTTTTCTTGCGGAAAAGTTAACATAGGCGAAAGCGAAAGAGAGCGTGAGATATCATATCAATACTTGATGACAATGGAGTAGCAGAGGGAATACTGAACCCTACGCGCGATTAATATGAATGAGGGCATTCACCGGCGGGGAGAAGGGAAGGCACCTGTGACCACGGCTTGTCCAGAAGGTCGATGAGGGTAAACCTTCCTACGCGTTGCGCTGGAAAGTAGACACGAGGATACAACCTAAAACCGAGAAGTGGGGTGCAGCAAGCCCGTTGTATTGGAGAACCAACTGTGTAGTATGCAGCATTCGGGGGAAGCCACCTGGCCACCGGGGCAATATGCCCGAGTATTTGCCTTTTGCGCAGGCGCCTGCCAAAAAAATCAAATGGACGCCCGCGGGCACCCCTATGCCATCCCCCGATGTACCGCGGTATTTCGCGACATCTCATCCATGTGGGTGCCCGCGGGAGCTTCCACGGTACACTGCTGGGCCCCTCTGCCACCCGCAAAGCCCCTGCTTGTGATCTTTGAGAACTCGCGGCATCCGAAGGTAGTATCGCGTTCATTCTTGTGGTCGCCCGCGCGGGTTCCCAACATGTACCGGAGGTCGGGATAGGGTTAGGGTTAGGTTGAAGGCACTCCGTACCAGCCCTAACCGGTGGGACTACATAATAGCGTGGACTATATTTTGCGTTCACATAATACTCAGGGTCTGAGTTGAGATATTTCGGCCGCGGGCGCCCATGGCAACTAACGTGGGCACCCACGAAGAATCCCACAGGAGATTTTGCGGGAAGTAACATGATACATCATACCGTAAGCCCAATGATGGGAATATCCGCAAGATACCGTGGGGCTACTGACGGGCTCCCGCGGGCGACGGCGGGCGCTCTCGGTACGCCCCCGACCGCGAGTTCCGCCGGCGAGTTCCCATGGGCACTACCGGTAGGGTGGAATGTTTCCGTCGATCTACCATGAGCGCGCCCACGGGCTACCGCTCGCGGTACTTCCCCGCCCGGGAGGTCCGCCCGCGAGTTCCCATGGGCACAACCCGTAGAGGGAGGTGTTGCGGTCGATCGTGGGAACAACCATGGGCGCGCTCACGGGCGACCGCGAAAATACACGATACAATTGCTAACCACCCATGCAACCCGTACAACGCCTAACGGTTTGTTCGACACTTTTCCATCTGGATACCTGTCAAAAAAGGCGTAGAGCGCACGAGAAGCGAAACATGCGTAATACCAGTATACCAGGCACAGTATGGCTCGGGCCTAACTGTGTTATTCTTCAAACCAGCTCAACCAAACACAACCACACAACAAACGGGACAAATCGCAGCATAATAGAGATACACAACGATTAACGAAAACCGTGGAACCAGCTCGATTGCTGCCCCCGATGCTGGCTTGGTGGTACAGACCTTCTGCACTGTTGCTGGCTGTTTGGTTTGTTTTTTTATCATTTCTGTGTTTCCCTTGCCTTCTTCATTCTACTCTTGTTATTCCTTGATACCTGGTACGTAAGTATGCCACCTGTAGTTTCATGTTACTAGGAAAAAAAAAAAAAACGCACTTCAGCCTGCTTCAGCTGTAAGATTGCTAATAAAAAGGGAATTCGTGGAAACTCAGCTTTGCAAGCTGCGTGTGATACATACATACATACATACTTCGATCGCGCTTGTTACGAGATGTGTATACCCTCGTGAGGGATACAGGTCGGTGACTTCTCTGCTGATACCAGTGTCAACAGGACTAAGACGTTCACCCTTATTATGCGCACGGAAACTATACAACCCGCACGGAGGGGGTCAAAAACAGACTGCTGCTGTGGAATTCTGATGTATTCTGCCATTATGTAAGTATTGGGGTGGAATGAGGTCTCCAGTCGGTGCTGGAGGCTCTCACCCCGGATTATCACGGTCCTGCGAGCATCGTGCGAGATGATCGTAGGGGGTAACAACTTGGATGCCAATGACACAATTCATGCTATATGTTGTATACGAGTCTAGTGTTCAAGCTGGGAGGGTGGGATGGTCCACTTATTTTACTCCTCCTATTGCCACTTAGTAGTAGGTTTTCAGAGGCTTTGTTCTCCGGGAGACTGCTGGCTCGTGGGGCTACCTTACATCACCTCTCTTGTTCCAATATTTTCAACCCACCTTGCAACCGCGCTTGGTGCCATGTACTCGACTGCGAGACTACTAATGTATAGTGTCAAAAATAAAAAGGTGATAAAATAACCGAAAATCCAGACATAATGCGTTACACAGTATGTATGCGTCCATGTCTATATCTCGCACGCACAGCTAGAGTGTGTTTATGGTTGTTTAGAATATGCGTCCATGTCCTCCTGGTCCTACCCGCTCCAACCACCGGGACAACTCCCGCCATACCCTAGCGAATACCAGTAACTATTAATCGAACATGCGCTGTCCTCTCCTATTGAATACTGTACTTGCCATCGGACAATATGCAGAATTGGTGTCATCGTTGATCACTCAAAGAAGTCTGCAAAGACGGGAATCACGACATGAAAAGGAAACCTATGCGTAGGCTTCAACCTCCTTCTACGCCTACTTCCTGCCGAAGGCTTATTTCAGTACTCCATCCGGCCACAAAATAATTACCTGGTATGTTCATCTGGTTTAAACCGGCCCTGAATAGTAGAAATAACTTGGTTTAGACATAACTTCATCCGTAAGAACTTAGTATGCGACACACAACAACAGTTACTAACCCCCCTTCGCGCCGCCCTTCCCCATAGTCTCTTTTGCCCTAGCACAATTCATGTACTGTATCTGGTAGTAGTAGTTCCTGTTCATCCTGCGACCGAAAAACATACCCCCCCCTGCCCCTTCCCGCCGCCCTTATAACCTCTTTTGGTCTAGCACCATTCATGTTCTGCATCTAGTAGCTCCTGTTCATCATTCGACCGTAAAACAGACTGTTCAGT
>JBBMKB010106171.1:0-10017 GCA_037833945.1 Alaria marginata
CTGGAAACCCGTTTTGGGGACACATTTACTTGATAATAGTATAGGGACGGGGTTCGGGGTTCTAAAGGGGTTAACCACTTATTCGAGGAAATGGTTGACATACTCTTTGGATTTTATATGAGGGTACCTCACCACTTTTTCGAGAAATTATTTGCTGGCTGTGTGGCCGACCCTGGTTTTGTTGCGACTTGAGACGGGAGATGACGGTTCGCGCTTCGCGCTCTCGGCCTCCGGCGGCCCCTGCGGAGTCCTGCGGAGGGCTGATTATATTTCTACACCACCCCCGGGTGGGGTCAGGGTGCCAGTCCAAAATATTGTGTGCGTGCGTGTGTTGACCAATGAAAAATCCCGAAATATCAGTAGTTGACCAATGAAGAGGGGGGATTTAAAAAAAACTGGCGAGCTCTACTGGCGGCTTGGGCCGCTTCGTGTGCGGCCGATCCTATACCTGGTATTTTATAAAACATATTTCAAATACGTCAGCTGTGAGTTCGATCAAATTAATAGTCGATACTCATCTTTGCAAGCTGCGTTATACTCCGGCCGCGCTTTTTTCCAGATGTTTGGTTCGACTTGTTTTGCCCTCTGACGTCAATGGCTGCTGTTTACGTACTTAGAAAGACGCATCAGCTGTGAGGTTGAGGGTTTCGTCGAGCTCGTATTTGCAAGCCGCGTGTGACTTGTCATACCAGGTACCTGGTGCGCGGTATGGTATATCATCACATCTGGTTAATATATGCTCATGCCTCCTGGTATTTATGGTAAAATCCTGGCACTGCTACTTCTGCTGCTCCTGCTTTTGCTGTTGCTTTAATATGGCGCAGTACCTCAAGGTCAGCTGTGTGCTCGCCGAGGATCCCAGGGCATCGCACTCATCGTCTCTGGCGCCCCTGACATGTGAGTGTAAAGATTTGAGAATGTCAACCGGCGTGATTTGCCGTATTTACACTCTTATCCCTTCCCCTGGCGATTGGTTCAACTCGACCAGGCTGGCATGTTACAGTCGCCATCCCTTGCGGGCTTCTTCCTCTCATGCACGAGTTGCGCTGGTCGTGACAAAATAGACTGGTCGTGGTACGATGGACTGTTCGTGGTATAAATGGAATGCTAATATACGATGTCACGCGACGCCGGGCGTGTGCTGCCAATAGTACGATGAACCCCTTTGGACACTGCGAGGGAAGCGTTGTACGAAGTACTGCTGTAGCTCAAAGGGGAAAAGTTGTCGAAACAAAGTGGCAATTACAGCGTCGGCTACAATAATTTGCCCGGGTAGCTGGAGTAGGGGGTGTATCCGAAGTGCAGCGCTAGGAGATGTATACCAGGTACATGTCTCGCGCGCAGCATGATAATACTACTACGGGGGACCATAGTAAACAGGACCTACGGTATATACAAAAAAACTACCAGGTATATATTTATCTAATTTTACTAGCGATATTTGGTCCTGTTTACTATGGTCCCCCGTAATAGGTACGATTGAGTATGTGTCCTGTTATTATTTATTATTATTTCATTTGCCATCTGACAAGGTGTAGCGCTAGTGTCAAACACAATTAAAAAGAGGATAAAATAACCGAAAATCCCATCCAGACCACGAAAAGTAAAAGCGCAAAACAATGTATCCGACAACCAACAACTACCTATTCATACCTAACCTTTACGGTGGGGTGATTGATGTGTTTGGTGCTAGGCGATAGTATCACACGCAGCTTGCAAAGCTGAGCTTTGTCGAAATTCCCTTTTTAAATCGATCTCACAGCTGCAAGTGTATTTTTTCATTTTTCTTGACATGTTCATACCCGTTTTTTTTTGGGGGTACTCAGGCCAGGCACGCGCAGCGAACGGGCGCGGAGTGGCGTTGCTGCAGCAGAGGATCACCGATTGCTTGCAGAAGTTGCAGCGACACGCGGTGAGATGAAATGAGTCGTAATCGCCGCTCTATATACTACGGCAATTAACGGTATTGCCGTACTAAGTCCCTTTCCCAGCGTACTGTTTTTTTTGGGGGGGGGGCGGTCAGACGGTCGGACGAGGAAGTTACCATAATATTATCGGCAATGCTAACGGCCAACATGTATGTATCTCCTACCTACGGAGGCGTTATTGCGTGTTCGTAATCGTCGCCATGTATATATACGTTCGGAAATAGGACGGGCGTGGAGCACCACTCGCCCCCTCCGACGCTTCTCGAAACCCGCCTATATACTTCCTTATTTTTTCTAACAATAGTTGGTCCTATTTACTATGGTCCCCCGTAATATTATTCGAGTATAAGTATTGTATTATACGAAGCACGAGTATGTTGAAGGAATAGCGCGGCCGACCAAAAACAAGAAAACATAAAGTTAACAACTCTCTTGTTTCCCTTTGTCGCGACCCTCGATCACCCGCTCTTTCTTCTCGCTACGTTATAATAGCTCTTAACAATAAAAGGAAGTGCTCACTCTCCTACCCTCTCGGTCGAGTCTCTGCCCCTGCCCCCTCCCCCCCCCCCCGCGCTGTGAAAACCCGACGTGCCCCATCCCGGCATTTTAGGGATACGAGGGTCCATGGTCTGCCAGACTACGGCCATGCACGACGATGAGTACACCCCCTCCCATCCTCCACCCTCCACCCCTCCCTGCTGTGCACACCTTGTTCGTTCTTCATACTGGCGCGTGTTTTTGTTGCGCTCATGTGACGGTCGCCCAACCTCTTACCCCCGCGCTCCCTCGTGAATTTTCGAACGATTGGACGAATGCTGTGCCCACCGCAGGACTCTGTGCGGGTGTTCGCCGACCAGAACGCCTCCTTCTCGCAAGAGCTTCGCCTCTGCGGACTGGAAACCCGCGCCGACCAGAGGTGCCAACTGTGAGTCAGCGCGTTAGTTATCACAGCTATGACGGGGGGGCATAGTAAACAGGACCTACGGTAAACACAAAAAACCTACATATTTCCCTATTTTTACTAACAATATTTGGTCCTATTTACTATGGTCCCCCCGTAAATAGTGAGTCATTTTGCATAATTTTCCGATGTCTACACGTCGTCCGTAATCATTGATTGGACAAACGCCTTCGACATGAACAACAAGCCTAACGCTGTCGTTCGATAGCTCTCGGTCGACCAAAGGGCAGGGTTGAACGTCGCTGCCTTTGAGGTCACCTGCCGCTGCGGCCGCCACACCGCGTCTGCCGTCTTCTCTATGCAGTATTCGGGACAAGGGGGTTCTTGGTCAATGCTCCGTTGGCGGTGCTTACGGGGGGGGGTGCTTGGTCGTTATTTGATAGACGAGATGCAGGGAAGGGTGTTGTAGAGATGCGAGGGTCTAGGGTCATACGATCACGGCCATGCATGAAATGAGTACACCCCTCCCAATCCCCAACCCCCTCCCCTCCCTAACCCCGAGCCGCCAACCCGTCTACCCCGATGTCACGCCGCGGCTACTCTGTGCGTACGCGTTCCTGGTTGGAAAAACGCGCTCCCAGGGCTGAAACCGAGTCGGCGCTTGCCAACAGGCTTTCCAAGTTCCTGGGAGGCTGCGACAGCTTTTACGACGAGCCGCCCCTTCCCCTGGCCGTACGATTCGCAGCCGAAACCACCGCTGCCGCAGCCGAAGCGGCAGGGAAGGCGCCGCCGCCAGCGCCAGTGCTGCGGGAAAACGCCTCATCGGATTCGAGAATGTCGCGCCAAGACGGCGAAGGAAATTCCAGCGCAGGTAGCGCGGCTTCCGCTGACGGCCCCGGAAGCCGCAAACGCCCCTGTCCGGGAGGGCTCCCTAGTAGAAGCAGCCACGCCCCCCGCGATTACATCAGGCAAAAAGAGGGCGAGGGTGGTGTGGGGTACATTGATGGTGGTCGGCGAAAGGACCCTACTGCTGCTGCTGCTGCGACGAGACGCGGTGACTGTGTGAGCTCGTTGGCCGTGGACAGGAATCATCGGGAACCAGCGTCGTCGTTGGAAAATTGCGGCGAGCGTGATGAGCGAAACGGCGGCGGCGGTGGCGGCGGCGCTGCGGGTGAACGGGCGACCGACGAAGCCGGGAAACCGCTCACCGAGGACGGCAACAACGACGGATTTGCTGCGCCCTTGTTTCTAACGCCCCCTGTTATTGCGGTTTCGGAGGGCGGTGGTCGTCCCTCTCGCGGGTTGCGCGGTAACGGCGGTGGCGGCAGCGGCCGTGTGGTGGGCAGTGCTGCCGGAGCTACCCCCCAAAGTGCGTCTTCTTCTTGTTACTCGGCAAGCTCTACGCCTACCAACGACTCAGCATCGCCGGCGTTAGCCGTCGCCTCCCCCGCGGGGAAAGCGCCGTGGAGGTCCGAGGGTCCCGGCCAGCCGGGGCTCACGGTCGCTCCCCCCCGCCCACCCATCGGCGGCCGCGGCGGCGGCAGAAGGAAGCGAGCTAAAGGTAACGGCAGCTGCTCGAGTCCTGGGGGGGAAGGGAAAGGTGCGCTACGGGAAGAAAATCACCACTCCCACTCCGCTTGCTCTTCCCCGACGCCGCCCTCGACCA
Source organism: Alaria marginata (assembly GCA_037833945.1). Taxonomy (NCBI): domain Eukaryota; class Phaeophyceae; order Laminariales; family Alariaceae; genus Alaria; species Alaria marginata. Next base: position 4,496 of record JBBMKB010106171.1, read on the forward strand.
GAGAACCGCTGTCGCCGCCGCCGCTTTCCACCCAGGAAGGGTCTTCGCCAGCCGCTGAAGGTAGTGGGGGTAACACCGCCGACACCGCCGCCGCGGTCGGGTTGGCAGTGGGCGATGTCTACGGTAACGGCGTCTTCCGCGGCCGAGAGCGAGAAGTGATTGATGTGGACGGGAGCGGGGGGAGCGCACGGAACGGTTTTGGTACCCACCGTCAAGTTGAACGGGCTCACTCCGGAGGAGCTGACGCCGTGACTAAGTCCTCCGCTGCTGGGTCAGAGTCAGGTTCTGGGCCGAGGCGGACCTCGGGCGTTTCAGGATTTGTGTTTCGTGGGCCGAAAACGGAAGTCGACGATCGAGACCAGGCCGGCTGGGAGTGCCGTGCGGGGGGGCCGGCGGGGGCGGAGCAGCGGGGAAGGGCGCGATTAGCGTGTACCGGCGAGGCCGACGAGGGGGGGGGGGCGAGGCGACAAGAGGAGGGCAGTAGCGGCACAGTGAATGCCGGGGAGGGGGAGGAGCAGGAGGAGGACGAGGAGGACGACGATTATTATGACGACATGGCGGACACTGCCGATACTATTGAGGAGAACGCCCTTGGGGTACCCGCGGCAGCTGGACCGACGGTAGCGGCCGCGGCAGAACCGGGCGCATTGGCGGCGGCGGCAGCAGTGGTGGAGGAGGGTCCAGACACGAACCGAAGCCGCAGGCGTTCGAGAGAAGAAGGCAGAGAAATAGAGGACAGTATAGCGCCGTCGACGCGTGGGGGTGGAACCGGCAGTCGTAACCGCGCGCGGGATTTTGCTCGGAGACAGGCTAAGGTTGAAGCTTCGCAAGAGTCGGAGGGGTCGGAGGAGGCTTTTTCGTGGTTCGGGTCTCAGGGACAGAGCGGTGGGGGCATAAAGCTTGAGGCAGGCGGTACGGGCGCTTGATACCCAGTACCGGCGGAGTTGCCGACGCGTACTGCGATAGAGATAGCACTTTCTGGCCTAAGCGTTTCTGACTTACCAGGGCTCCTGCGACGCGTGCTCCAACAGGGGTAGCCCTTTTTGGGCCAAACATCGATGACTGGCGGGGGCGCTCCTCAGCTGAGGAGCTACTAAAAAAATCGTTGGAATACCATTTGTGTTTTTTTTTACCATGTTGTTTTTTGTTTACCCAGGCAAAATGGGGTTTTTGATCGGATGTCGGCTTTTATTTCTCCTCAAAGCGAGTTGTTAGGTGAGGTACAGAGCTCCTCATGCGAGGAGCTTTTGAGATATTTTAGGTGCACCCCTACCGTAGCATGTATCTGGCCCTGTTTAACCTCGTTGTGGCTTGGGCGAGAGATATTTGCGGGGCGCAGGCTACTGTTGTAGTACATTGTGCATGCGTCGCATTGTAGGGCGAGGGCCATCGCGCCTGTTTACGGAAGGAGGTGATCGGGCTTTTATGGCGAGTAGCAGTCCCGATGGAGACGCGTGTTAGGCTCCTTGATCCGTATTATGTACCAGGTATTGCCTGACCTGAACTTGCACGCTGACTAGTTTAGCCACCATGCTTGTCCTTTCGGTGTTTTCTTTTAATTGACGGTGCACGATCGAAATAAAGTGATACCGCCCTTTTTGGGTCCGTTTTATGTATGTTGTTTGTGTGCGTGTTTTTTCTATCCATTTATCGTGAAAGTGCGTGCCCGATGGGCGAAACGGTTTCAGTGACTGAGAGATTTGGTGGCGTGCTTGGTACGGGGTGGCATTGCGCCAAATTGCCGGGAGAGGCGATTTTTTACTGTCGGCGCTCGCCGTCGGTATGATAAGTGTCGCATGTGTTTTGACTTGATTCAAGTACGTAGAAAATTGTTGGCGCATGCCGTCGGTACGTGTCGCATGTGTTTTGACTTGATTCAAGTACGTAAAAAGTTGTCGGCGCACGCCGTCGATACGTACCGCATGTGTTTTGAATTGATCAAAACACGTAGAAAATTGTCGGCATACGCCGTCGTTCCGTGTCGGATGTGTTTTTGCTTGATTCAAGTACGCGAGAAAATTGTCGGCGCACGCCCTCGGTACATGTCGCATGTGTTTTGACTTCATTAAGTTGCGTAGAAAATTACACCTGTATGGCTGAAAGTGAAGGGGGCAGGAGGTATCAGGAGGTTCGTCGGTATGTGTCGCTTTTCGTGAACCGAGATAGATAGGGTGTCTCTTGCTGCTGGCAGCAGTGTGCACGGAGCAACGCCACATAGATGGAGGCAGCCTCCGGTGGCAACAGAGCTACCGCAGCTAAATGTGTACTGTAATGCAGCGCCAATTATAGGCGTTGTCGTGTTGTTCCCCAGTGTACTCAGAGAGAAAGACATTTCGTGCTCGCAGTTTACTGCTTACTTACTTCGGTAGGTCGGACGGTCCTAGGGATGCCAATTTCAGCAACAATACGTATGAAACATCAGCAGCTAATGGGTAAATATGACGAGGGCTTGGAATGGACACCAGAGTTAGAAAGCGCGGTCGTGTCAGCTGTGTGTGGCGGGTTTAAACAGTAGATAACTCGAGGTATGATAGCAACATTGTTAAGACAAAAGAAACAGCAGCAGCGGCAGCAGCAGAGCGTGCCATAGCTAAGGCCTGGCGCAAACAATGAGGAGTACCTCCAATTATCGTCTCCACAATCACCAACTTGGCTGCAGGCTTCCTGGTTATCTCAGCATGACCATAACGCACACATCACACCAAGTCCACACACACAGAGCACAGCAAATCGGCGATGAAGAAACACAGTTATCGGGGACTGAGAGCTGACAAATTGCTAGCTAGGGCTGTGGCTGAGTTTCACGACTAATAACTAATCGTTAGGTACCGTTAGCCAACTAACTGACGTTAGTCGGCAAGTCGGCTGGCGAAACCAGCTGATGGCCAGCCGGCTTGCCGACTTAAGTCGGGCGAGTAAAGCGAGCTAAATTAGCTTCCCCCCGCCGAGGTGGCCCCGCCCCAAAAACGAAAAAAATTCCAAAAAATGCATCCGGCGTTAAAAAGCCTTCTTACAAGTATGGAAACCCAATAAGTCGGATATTCGGCACCTCCTGGAAACGACTAACTATTAGTCCGACTAATAACTAGTTGGTGACTTAAGTCGTACCGACTCACAGCTCTACAAATTGCACCCAACTGGGGCTAACGCTTCATTTCGCGTAGCAAACGCACCCAGCGCACGCACCGGGTTACGCCGCCGAATCGTAATTCCGTGGGAAGGACGTGAGGGGACACGCTGCACCGGGCACGAACGCCTAAGAATTAGTCCGAAATATGAAATGTTGTCTCTTCCTTTTTTTTGTCCTTTGATGTGGTCGCTATAAAAAAAAAAAGTTCGGCCCCCTTAAGCAGGAGGTAGCGCTCGCATTAAAAAAACACCTACGGCCTCCTTTAGTAGGAGGGAGTGAGAGGTTACAGACACTTTAGTCCTGCATACGAGACAATGAGCTTCAGTCGAGGCCTGACACCCACCCAGGGTACCGTGGGAATAAAGAGCGGAGGTTGAGTGAGACTCTTGTCGTAAGACATGGTCGCAGAACCCGCTTCGATATTTTCTGATCGGGGATCCGCAGGTCTTCGAAGAAAGCGGACACTGATAGAATGCAAAGGGGCGGCCGGGGGAAGGGGTTGTTGTGTCGACTACGAGTGTCCAAGCACTCCTCCCTCGGCACTACGACGACGCTGACAAGTTTTCATGACGCCGCACGTCCCTAAACGAAAAACAAATGAAGGCTTTATTTTCACCGCGGATTGACCATCGCGCTCGGAGATTTTCACGCTTTTGTGTCTTGCGTTCCATGGCGGCAAAATTAAAACGATAATTACTGAAATAACTGAAAGCGACTCAATTCCAACCAGCGGGGTTAACCCGGCCCTGCTGCTGCCGCCCCGGGGACGTGCAAACAGATATCGGGCTCCCGCCGGTGCAACGAGTCATGAGGGAAGGAAAGCGTCCACAAATATACGTGGCGGCACACAAACGCTAACTACAAGCATCGCCATTCCAACCGGAGTGGCGACTCGGGCCTGCTTCTGCCGCCGCCGCCGCCGCCCCTGCCGCCTCGGAGACACACAAACAAATATAGAAGTCCCGCCGATGCAACAAGTCATTAGGGAAGGAAAGCCTCCGTACAATTATTGACCGAGCATTTTGCGGAAGGCGTTCTTCTCCTCGTCAGAGCCGGACTGGGCCTGCGCAATCAGCATCGCGCGGTTGTCGTGGAGGGTGATGACGTGGCCCGTCTGCAAGTCCTGCACGCAAAGGTACACCCACTCCCCCGTCGCCATCTTGTTCGACACCTTTCGAGAGTGGAAAGACAAAAAAAGCGGCGGATACGAACGTCGGTCACAAGCAATCTCGTACCGTGCGCAACGCCTCTGGGTTCTGCTGCAGAACAACGAAATGTACACATCAAAAGTAAGTATTCTGAGCGAATGCCAGTTTAAAACTAACACGGCGCCAAATAACAGGAGGACCCCTTTCGGGATCGCTGAAGCCAGATTATACGACAGCCGGTCACCGACGCACACAACTTGACTATAGATACAAACGTCATGCCGCGCGAATTCCGATTACGGGGAAACGTAGTTAATTGGACCAAATATTGGTAGCAAAAATGGATAAATATCTAGGTTTTTGTGTCTACCGTAGGTCCTATTAACTACAGTACGTTCCCCTGTAATAGTAGCAGTTGTGCTACCTTGTGCAGTCACGGCACGAAGGTGACCTGCGCACGATGTGATGTGATAAGAAGCCAACGCGCCAAGGTTCCGCCACAAAACGTGGCACGACGCCGGGGCATTCGCAAAATTTGCGTGTTCGTATATACAAAAAGGCGGAAAGCAAAAATGAGGCCCAGCCCCAAACCAACTTTCAAAGAGCGCTCGATGCCAAATGGGTGGGCTACGGTTGATCTTCAAAAAGAAGCAAGCCATTGGCGAAAGTCGATGGATCCCAGACAGCTTTTGTACGAAACACTATTTTGAAACAAAAACACTATTTTAAAACAAAAATAGTGCGAAACACTACTTAAAAAAAAAAAAGTGCAAGAAGCGCTGCTTGGAGGAGCAGGTCCCGACGAAGGCCAAAGAGAAGTCGTAACAAAGGCATATAGCCATCACGCAAAGTCAAAAGAGGGTTGCGCATGGGATGTACGTATAACTGCTGTTCACGGAAACTGGCACTACCGGCTTCGCATAAAGTATGATTTGCCGGTTGACGGTCTAGTTTTGTCCCATCACGGCCTCTTACACGTACGTATCATACCATCTAACTTTTTAGTGTGGGGAATTCCTTGACGGACTCCTTGACGGATGTCCGTCAATCAAAGGGGCAACACTGCTTTTCTATCTTACATAGAATGTGTATGCCGTGCTTATCGTACCCAGTATGATGACGTGGTATTTGCATTGACTACTGTGCTTACTGCATAACAATGTAGCGCCTCTGTGGCGTAGTGTTGTGACCACAGAACTTGTATCTCTCTAGGATAGAAGAATCGGCACGGACACTGGTTGTGC
>JBBMKB010106182.1:0-10015 GCA_037833945.1 Alaria marginata
TTTCCATACTAAAACCTATATATTCCCCAATCCGGAGTAGTGCCGGTTGCCGCTATAGTGCCGGTTTTTCCCGCTGATACACACCGGCGTAGAGAGGGACCACTACTGTAGCTGCAGGCGAGTCTATCCTACATAAACGTTTCATTTGACACCCTTACGTACGTACCCTTCCCGGATATCGTATCCGGGCAACTTATTTGTGCTGCTATCATATTCGAGTAATGCTGCCTGCGTTTTCAACGTGGATTCCGCCTGAAGTCCCAAACAGGATGAATCACTCCTAGACTACCTGGTCTATCGATTGGGCTACGACCAGGGTTTTTTTTCCGGTAGACTACTACAGTACCGGCCCGATCATAAGAATCCAGAAATCGGGCTCAGGCGGACTTCTTATGTTGGGTTGGCAGTCGCGCATATCACTTTCACATAGAATGTATATAGGATTTAGTGTAACACTCGCCGCCCAGGCTTGACACTTTCTTAATAATTTGAAACTATCAGGCTGACTTTCTTCAAAGGAGAGTTCTTATGCAGTAGTCAACTAAGTCATGATGGACTGCAGGTATTGTCTTCTAGCACATACCGTGAATCAGACGGCCGCTACCTTTAGAGCCATAAATATTCCACAGCTCCGCCGGCGGTCGACGGTACCATGACCCTGATTGTGTCACCATGTTGGGCTACCATACGAGGCGCCATGCGTCGCTAGTCTACAGCAGTATAGGGGCTTCGAACAACTTTTCACACCGGCAGCAAAACAATACTCGCCACACCTCGCCCTGTGCCTACGCTCACCCTGGGCAGATGGCCATGTGGCACTCCTTCTGGTGAGAATCAGCGGACATCCGTCTCGAATAAACAATATCTCGACAACCATACGGGGGCAGGGAAAAGCGGGGGGGATGGAAGGAGCATGCACTTACGAACGTTCCGCAGTCAGTCATCTTCATCTTTCCTTTGAAGACGATATCCCCGGTTTCCCCGTTGAAAATGCCTCCTCCGTTTCCGGGGGGGCTCTCTCCACCTCCCACGGTGGCACAATCCGAGCCCAGGAAGTAGTCTTCGAAACGAATGCTTCCCTGAAGATATCGGAACAATCAACATAACAAATACACAATATGCAATCGAAATGTTAGTTATGTTGAAACCACGGCGTGCCACCATCAAAACAGGAACCCGATTTTGGGGAATGTGCAGCCTACATGTATATATGTATCGTAGGGTCGGTGTGTTGTTCAAGTTTAACTGACCCTTACAAAAATCTACACCCGCCCCAATCATGGTCCGTGCCGACGCCTCCGTGTGGAGTTACAAGCCCTGTGGGCCCAGACTAAAGAACAGCGGTAGAAACCACATGTTGTACATAGTGAGGTTGTTTTGCCATGCAACGCCAAATTATATCTACACCAAAATAGCCCACAAAGAAGCCAGCACGCCAGACAGCTTGCAAGGTATAAACGGAAAAGGAAAACGATAAAAACAAAAGTATTACGGGGGGCCATAGTAAATAGGATCTACGCTACATACCAAAACCCATTTATTTCCCTACTTTTACTGAGAATATTTGGTCCTGTTTACTATGTTCCACCGTTATAGTATGATGGCAATATCGCCACAACGTTTTACCCAGTACATACGTAAGTTCTCCGTCGGACAAACGGACAAAATGGCGAAGGGTGACCCACGGGCTCACTATATTACGATTAACCACATGACACCCGCCCCCATCAGGTACGTAAAACAGACTATACAACCGTGTGTTCCGATTCCTGTACGATTGAAATAATCTACACTACGCTGTTCGGGCATATAAGTTAGAAAATCCCTACCCTTTCTGAGTTTCGGTAAAAGACGCCTGTACGGTGGCTACATGGTTTTTCGTTTACTCCAGCGTGAGTTAGCCACGCAGAGACAAGGATAACATGTTGGAGCCACGGCATCTGTTGCCTTTTCGTCACATAATGGTACCCAACCCCTGGCGGGCGAGGCATCTATTCTAGCTAGGAACAAGTTTACTGTAAGTGCTTGGAACGTCACGAACCGCGTTCTGTTCGCGTGCAATAACTAGCATGTGCAAGCGTTGAGCGGAGAATGGCCATAATATTGGCAGTGATGGTTGTCGACTTTGAGAGGTAGATTGAATGTTTTGGCCGTCCAGACTTGGTGGAGTCACTGGAGCCGCATGCAATCCACTTCGATCGCATGGGGTTCATACTGGGTCGGCATGGAAAGGCCTAGGAAGGAGGATTAGTTGCACCACCGTTACATTTGAAAAATATCCTTTTCGGAAAAACTATTATTAAAAACGAAGTTGTTGATGGGACCCTCTATCTCTCGACTGTGTCGCTCTCAACGATTGTTACATACACATGCCAAACTTCTACAGGGGTAAACAACCAGGCATCTGGGTATGGCCAGGGACACTAACCTAGAGGTGTGTACACGACATGTCAACCTTTTCAATAGAAAACCATTTGGGTAACGATTCCCACCTCGTTGTGTGGATGCAACCCCAGGTGCATCCTTTTCATATTACATGTTGAACGCCTACCGCGTACCTCGTTGGGGGTGCAACCGCCTAACCATCGGTCGAGACACACCTCGCAACGCTCGACCGGTGTCGCTCGAATTGAAAAGGACAGACACAGTACACACGTTTGGCATCGCGACCGTGGCGTCTGGACAGCTTGCTATCCGGTACCCGGACAATATTTAAGTATGCGAGTGAGCTCGAAAGCACAAACCACACCAGACAAGCACTCTATGGGAACTCCGTACCTGGTTGTGGATGCAACCCCCGAACCACCTGTCGGAAGAGATGTCCGATCCCTCGTCCGTGACGCTCATGATGGTCACGCCCGTCATCGACACGTCCTCTCGGAAGCGCGCGTAGCCCCCCTCCTCGACTTTCAGAACGCCGCCATCAACTTCCTGTAAGCGAAAGCGACGTAGAAAACAACGATGGGTATGCCCAGTGTACGAAGTATGTGTTTAAAAGGGGACGCGTTGTACGATAGAGGTAGAACTTTTCGGCGTTTTTGCTTTCTTGACGACGGGGCTCCTTAACCCAAAATCGTCAGAATGTCATTCAATTTTTGCGATATTCTATTTCTGTATAGATGGGCCACGGGTTTGTTCATCGGATTGCACTTTTGAGTTTGCTAAAAATCAGTTTTTCGGTGAGGCATAGAGTTCCTCAGGTCATGAGCTTCAGAAAAACATATTGCACCTCTGCTGCACCTCGATAGTAGAATGCGTCAGGGAACAGTCCCCCCGGCGACAAAATCACCGGCATTCGCTTCCTCTGCAGAAGGTACGCCAAGGCATGTTGTCCATCACCACCCCAAGGGCCCACTCTTGTTTCGCGTCCAATTCATGGCTGGGGGGGGTACCACAGGGCTTCCACAGTATATGACAGGGTATATGGAGTCCTCGGTTACCGACACCGCCATGTTAAACCGAGTCCAGACTCTTTTCGCGGCATTGGAAACACCGCCTCTGTACGTCCTTAAAACCCACGAGGTAGAAACTATTCGCGTAGTGTATGCGACTTGCTGTGGCTTCGTCGGTTGTGAAGCGTCTTCCCGAAAACCACCGCCGTGGACTTCTTCGGCGAAGTGAGGAGCCCTGCAATTTACTTCCTCTCAAAACACACCATACTGAAACATCAGTCACATTGTTGTGTTTACGTAGTGCATATATATATCAGGCGCGTGCTGGGTGTGCGAGCCGGTGGACAGCGCCCTGGGACAAGTAGAGCCGCGCATTCTACTTCCCCCCTAGTCGTACGTGCCACGCAGCACAGCGCGAGACGTATCCGCTATAACCGGCGTTGCCACGATTTCTGGACTTTCTGCAGTACAAGGGACGGTGTCTCCGTATCACAGCGTAATAGAAATGGCGCAAAAATAACGAAATCAACATTTTTCATGTATGCGGACACGCCATTTCCTTTGCACGAAGTTACAGGCGCGCGTCTTGTTCAGTGTGCGAGCTGGTGAAAAACGGTCGTAGGGAGCTCCAGGCTTAATTTCACCGCCGCGCACTACTTTCTACTTCTCTCAGTTCTGATTTCCATTTGTTTCGAAGGTAGGAAAAATCTCTCGACCTAACGCCAGTTCTGAAAGTACGGTAGATTGATTGCATGGAATTGTGACGGCCCGCGTCGTACCACCGTACACTAACGGCCCTCTCATAAGGAAGGGCCCCGAAAGAAACTCAGCCTAAATATTACAGAGAAATAAGAAAGTCGACGGCTGTTAGACTGAAGTTATTGTAGGACAGACCCTTTCTAAAATGGGAAAGCCAACCTCATAACCAACATCTCGGTTTGTTATCAGCGGGCCGGTACTGTATTCACCCCCCGGCAACGCCTTCCCAAATCGTAGAGAACACCCCGCACATTGGTCGGACGGACAGAGACCGCCCACGAGAGGGTGTGCGATCGCCGCACATAGTCGACACGCACGTCTGCCGAAGATCGTTCGTCGACGCAGATGACCTCCTGGCACGTAGTTCGCCTAAAACGCTTTTTAACAAAAAATCGATGTACTCTTTTCCGGTCGCAAGCAAAGGGAATGGTAGCAGAATGGTCCGGAAATAATAAAACTAAAACACTGCCGCCGCCGTACAATCAGTAAAAACGAATACGAATAACGACTGTAATGCCTCTGAAGCGGCACACAAAATAAAGACACCGACACAGAGACTTGCCACAGTCGAGGTGCACCCTTTTTTTTCTAACGCTCCTGACGTGACGAGGTCTTGTTCCCACCCAAAGACCGATTTGGAGATAATTGAAAGTGTCACCCGATGGACTATATCATGGCCTAGGTATACAAATCGTTCGTATATAAAAATAGTAGCATTCCGACGATGTTGGGTTAACGATCACCGTTTTTAAGAAAATGTTTTTTGCCAAAAATTGCTACCTCTATCGTAGAACGCGTCCAAACTAAGCAGCAACAGCATTGATATCATTGCAATACATTACCTGGCGCTGGTTGTCTTCACCAGTCGTGAAGGACAGAGCAACGTCGGCCCGAAGCACGCCGGACGACACCAAGAACCGGACATTCTCGAAGGCGTAAACCTGGTCATCCGCGAACGACCCTCCATCCTCCGCGACAAGTTTTAGCTTGTTGTTCTTGATCTCGAAGGTGGTCCACACGTCGCAGGCAATCCCGTCCGCGGTCAAGACGGCGTCGGTGTCTCCGGAGTTTACCGCAAGCTCTACCGCGTCTTGCAGTTCCGCGCAGGAACCTTGTAAAATTGTTTGTTCGAGATAAAAAAATGTATGGCGCGGCGAGGAGGGGGCGGGATATTAAGAAAAGAAAAAAACACACTTTAGCTGTGAGATCGATAAAAAGGGAATTTCGTCGAAACTCAGCTTTGCAAGCTGAGAGGATATAAAGCAACAAGGTTTTGGCAAAATAAAAACAAGAAAGGAAAGAGCCAGGGGTAAAGGGCGGGTCCTGTTCTGCGTGCACCTGTTTTGGCGGTGCGGCATGCGGAAGCCCGCAGAAAACAAGAATCAACCCTCTCGTATATGGCAACCACAACCTTCAAACTTTGGATTTTAAGTTTCTCGAGGCCTACGTCATACCAGAGGTATCTTGTCGCGTACTTGCTGTGTAATGATGTACTTGGTACATTGGTGCTCTGGTGTGCAAACCAACACGCGCGATCAAAGTATTACACGCAGCTTGCAAATATAGATGACATGAGATTTTGTCGTATTATACTATTTTTTCGATATCATATCAGCTGAAGCAGGCTTAGGTGGATTAATAATATATTCAAAATAAAGTATACCTGGTACAGGACACCTGGTGTGGAAGAGGATAAGTGTAAGAAGAAAGGCAGGCTGGCATTCACACGAACAATACAGTAAATCTGCCAGTCGTTCTACTGAAGTGAGTGTGGAACGCACGCTTTCCGAAAAACGAAACCCAGGGTAGGGAAATGTTTTAGTATATTTTTGTGGGTGTCCTACCATGATAAAATATTATAAAAACACTCCTCCAGCTGTGACATCGACGATTTCGTCGAAACTCTATTATACTGCTTGTCCAAGCGCTTTCCGTGATTTGGTTCAGAGTGTCATGCCTATACTATACGTGTGGCAAGAGATAGCCCGTGATGGAAAACGACTAGTAATACCATGTTCCAGTTTATATAACCACGAATAATACGACGAAGGACCATGTTGGTTTCCGGGCGTCACTCAGTGAAGCATGCAAACCCTGTCGAGGTTGGGTTATGTGCTGATCTCTGTCAGCGTTGGGGTAACCTCCTCGTTGACCAATTAATTGCTGAAGGGGTTTGCTGTTATTTACGCCACTTGGCTGGTAGCCAGCGCAGTGGGTAGCGGTGCTTCCTCTCCGAACCGAAAAGTAGCTGCAAAGGACGTCAAAACCTGCACATGATCGCTTTACTACCGCCGTACCGCCGTATCATCATATGACACCATAGCTTGACTATGTATACGTTGACGGCTAATGTTATACCGTATTCACAATCATAAACCAACGATGGTTGTTGCAGTTTGCTGGATTAAAGTTTTGTAAAGGCCCACTGAAACCAGTAAGTCGTACAGCAGCAGCAGTAGTACCGGTATATATTTTGGTGAAGAATGCCCGCGGGGGTACCTGTTGTGCTTTGGTTGATACGAGGTACAGCGAGGACCCCTAAAACAGAAACAGGCTAACAAGAAACGCAGGCAAGGACTAACAGGAAAATAATAAATTTGGGAGCCTTCATGCCGAAGTTAGTTAAGAGCAAACCCCCCCATAGATAAGAAACTCATCCTACTGTACCTGGTAGGTCAGTATTTCTGTTATTACAGTAGGTGTCCTGTACTGCTGTAGCGGCAACTACACACTGCTGTATGCGACATTCCACTCTGTCCGGAAACATGAAAAAAAAAAGCCGTGTTATAAAATTTTCAAACAGCAGGGCTTCGTATGGACAAAGCTGTACCAGGTACACGTTTCTGGCGTATTTCACTATTATTATATTGAATCACGTCTGCAGCAGCCAAGACCCAGAACGTAAGTTCGGTTGTCTTTAACCAACGATTGACTGTGTTATCCGAGTCGCCTGATTCCACCTGCACAAGCTCCCAATTCCATGGGGGCGGTCGGGCCGGCCCTCGCCAGCCGGCCACAGCAGGGCCAGCTGCGGCTCGCCGTCGCAGGCCGTGGTTGCTCTCAATGGGATTTCAACAAGCAACTTACAGGTACACAGCAGAGGTATACCATGTACTGGTATTCAACACCAGAGTAATTGATGTACTTGATGACGCAATGAATAGAGCAAGAGAAAATACAAAACAAGCACAGCTGAACCCAACCGAACTCTCAGCACAACCCAACCCATCATCATCAGTACAGCCCGCTGCTGCCGCTGCTGCTCCTGCTGCTGCCAATGCTGCTACTGCCAATGCTGCAGCTGCCTTTAATGCTGCTGCTGTGAGTGTTACCTTCTCCCGTGGAATTGCTACCCTGCAGCTGCACAGTTTCCGACAACCTCGACTATTAATAGAGCTCAACTCTACTTGTATTTTACTGCTTGCTGCTCTTCAGAAGTTTGCTTTGTGAATTACCTCTTTCCCTGCGTTCTCACCCCTGAGGGTACGCATGAATGGTGTTTGGTTTCTCTGCCGTCAGCTCAACCCTACTGCTGCTGCCTCTCTACGAGTCTTTTATGTTCTTCCTCTCCTCCTTCCGCACTCCCAGGGGAAAAACTTTTGGCGTGCCGTAGTGTCTTTGCCTCGGCCTGTGTAAACCACCGAGGAGCTACAGTGAGCAGTACCAGAAATCTCACACTGAACGATAAAAGTAATTAGCACAGACAGCGGTGCTGCGTGTGCTCGGCGTGAACGACGAGCGCCAAGAAGAACTCATACGAAGTACAATACACACGACCTCCCCCGCACTCGTACACTCGTACTACGATTAAAACAGCAACACAAGGACAACGACATCGCTGCAATGATACCGGGCTACCAGGGGTATACTACAATTCACGAGATGCAAAACAACCGGAAACGCATATATATATACTGTATGTACCAGGGACCAGGTATCAGGTACGTGCGAAGGAAGAGAGATCTCTCACCTACATTGACGGTGTAGTCTGCTGCTCTCGCGAGTCCCAAGTGACCCAGGGCGACAATTCCAAAAGGAACCGCCACAGATGCCGCGACAAACTTCATCTCTGCCTCTCGTGCAGCTCTCCCTCTCGCGCTCTCTTCGTGACCCTTTCCTTTGCTGCTGTGCTTGTTGCTCGGGCGAGGCGACTAACTGCTGTGTGTTGCTGCTGCTGCTGCTGCTGTTGCTGACGAGCCTGCGGTGTGAGGGGTATGCCACGCGCGGGTAAGGCGCTCGTTCTGCGCTGCTTGTGGTGTTGGCTGTAGTGTAGCACGTGCCGGTACGTAGTTGTACTTCGTGCTGCTTGCTGATTGCGCACGGCACGTGGTGGTCTGGTCCTGATTAAGTTGTGTCGTTTCGCACGTTTGATGAGATTTCGAAACTAAAAAAGATCGTCGTGACTGTCGTGACAGTGACGACGTAGTGACCTTCTGTCGGGTAGAAGTCCAGACCGGAGTTTGACCGCTTGACTGGGTAGTTAATATTATTATTATTATTATTATTGTATTTAATATTCTAAAAATAGCATACGAACTGTGACATAGAGGTGTGGACGTGACAACAAAGCCGAAGGTAGACGGGTATACTCTACAGAGGGTGTCCTTGGCTCATCAAACGTCGTTGCAGGTAGGAGATGGGAAAAAAGAGACAGAATTGGACGCGCTGAAAACTGAAATACAGAAAACACTCCGTTTGATGGGTGGGGTATTTATTGAAAATATTGACTCAAGAGGTTCCGAGAACACTCTCGTATGTTTAACACAGCAATACCGGCCCGATCATAAGAAACCTGAAATCGGGCTCAGGCTGACTTTCTTACGTTGGGTTGAAAGTCGAGCATGGCACATTCTTATGTAATAATTAATGTATAGGATTCAGTATAATAGCAATCACCGCCCACGCTGGGCACTTCCTTATTTTTTTTTAAATCTCAGGCTGACTTTCTTCAAAGAAAGGAGCTTTCTTATGATCGGGCCGGTACTACTGTATCAGAGGACCGGCCGCGTACTACTACGACGTATACGGAGCTGCGTATACCAGTGTTGTTGTTGTTGTTCTCACATTAACTCAACGCCAAAACCAAGTCCGTGGTATAGTGGACCAGTCACATTCCTTTGTAGTCCGGGTATTTCGATATTTTTCAAAAGATACGAAGTACTTTTTTTGTTCAATGTAGTATGTTGTATGTTCAACCCCTGCGGTACCGTAAACCAGGAGCAAATATCATACGTAGAAAATGCTATATACCCCTTCCCTCGCTGCTCCCACATCATCATTGAACTACTATTTCATTTGCCATCTGACATGGTGTAGCTTTAGTTCATCATCCGTTTAGCCTTGACACCATCCGTGTAATTATTCCTACTCATTATGCGACCTAAAACTATTTCTAACCCCCTCCCCCTGAACAATATTACGACTCTCTACAGGGCATTAAAAACAATCTGTTGGTATGTTCTCGTACTACAGCTGTCAGATTTTGTCCTCCTCATGTTCGGGTTATATAGTTTCCCTGCACAGTTTGATTAACGACGAATCGTTTACGTATCATACTGTTGACCCTGGTACTCACTAGCAGCTAGTACACAGGTAGGTGGCCGTTTGCATTGGTTGCGGTGGCCGTTTGGACAACCTAATAGACCTACCATGATTTGAGATTGTCCATAAATTAAAACGTGTCTCGTACGTTGCGGTACCTTGGGAACGTCGGCCCAACGTACTGAGGATGGGTTTTAGCGACAACGTGCCGCAACCAAGGCAAACGGCCACCTGTGTATTAAGGGGAGTCGCTGACCCATACTCTTCATGAGCACATATAACCCCCCCCCCCGTAAAACGTACGATCGATGTATCACAAGATA
>JBBMKB010106193.1:0-10015 GCA_037833945.1 Alaria marginata
AGGAGGTGGAGGCGGTGAAGGAGGTGGAGGGGGTGAAGGAGGTGGATGGGGTAGGGGGGGTGGAGGGGGTAGTGGGGGCGGTGGGGGTGGAGAGGGCTACAGGCACATTGTGACCCCGGGTGAGGGTATGTGTTGGACTGAACGGCGACGAATAAGAATCAGCAATCTGTTTTTGCGGTACGTACGGCACTGGTGTTGTGCCTACTCGATGATACAGTAGGCGGGATACAAGCAGCTGTATTGTTGCGTTTCATCACTATTCTATCTGAAATACGTGATGTACAAGTTGGGTGGCAGAGATGAAATGGAAAATAGTAGCATGTCTACTCGTTAGGCGAGGTTTGGGGGTCAGTTTTAGTGTTTCGTTTTTCGGCGGCCCGGACACTCTCGCGCGGGCGGCTACCTTATACCTTGGCAGTCTTGAGCGTTTGTGTGTTCGGTTTGGCGATGTACATACACCGCCACGAACTTGTTGCTACGCTCCGCCAAGACGCATTCTACGATATAGAGGTTCACCAATTGTTTTTTGAAGCTCCTCACTTGAGGAGCTCTATACCCTCACCGAAAAACTTATTTTGAGCAAACTGAAAGTGCAATCCGATGAACAAGCCCGTGGCCCATCTATACACTAAAAAGTATACCGCAAAAACAGAATCGTATTCCGATGATTTTGGGTTAACCCTTTCACAACCCCGAACCCCGTCCCTATACTATTATCAAGTAAATGTGTCCCCAAAACGGGTTTCCAGTTGTAAAAGGGTTAAGGAGCCCCATCATCCAGAAAGTAAAACCGCCAAAAAGTGCTACCTCTATCGTAGAACGTGTCCCAATACAACAAATTGGAGATCAGAGCCACTCGGGCAAGTAACCTAAATAGACTCTGCGGGGCGAACGGGGATAGTCCCCCTATCATGGCGTTGGTCTGGAGTCTTTCTTTGTTGGCGCGGTCATAATAGCGAGAGAAACTCGCTTTTGCTCGAAAAAATATTTCGATCGCGAAAAAACAAAACAATCCGTGGAAGGCAGAGGTACCCGTGCTTGCAGTAGTACAGGCAGTACACGGGAGGATCGTCCGGCCTCGTTGCCGATTGCCAAGAGGACGTAATGAAAAGATGCAACATTGTAGTTTTTTAATTCAATGCGGGGTTAGCGAGAAATATTTCAAGAGCATGGTTTTTACTCCATCACTCGAACGATGCCGATCGGTACGATACGATACGCCATTTCGGGCGAAAACAAAAAAAAAAACTGAGAAAATTAAAAAGAGAGACTAAAAAGGGCATGAACAACACGTTCGATGCCAATAATTATGTAAACATGCAAACTGCGTACACTACACAAAGCTCCAAGGCTTTGTCAAGCCTTCTTCTACCCTCATCCAAATTTGCCATCATTTCCTCTATAGGATTTTTTATTTCACCGCGTGCAAGAGCTCTTAGACACACACACTCGGCCTCAAAAACTTGTGTTAAAGCTCTACTTAATTATGTCTCAGCCCCACCATAAAAAACTTCAGCTGCCCTAAGTTCTAACCACTAACTAGTCCCATCAACTTTTTTTATCTCAGAAACAATAGAACCCACCCAAAACCAAACACTGCACACCACCACTGAAGCATGGGTTGCGCATTTTGTGCGTTTGTACGTTTTTTTCGGAAGGCGAAATGGAAAAATAAAACCACGCAAGAAAAAAGAACTCCGCACAGCTAAGCGTGGACCCCCCCCCCCCCCCACGGCCAACAATAAAACAGTCCCAACCCGACAAGAAAATACGTAAAGAAAATGTTTACAACGAGTCGATACGGGTGGTGCATGTCACCCATCTATACCGGACAACTGTATTATCGTTAGAGATAATTACACAATGTGTCAGTCCAATTATTACTTCATTTGATCCCTTTTTCCCAACAGAAACGGGTCACCCATCCCTACCGGACAACTGTAATATCGTTAGAGATAACTACACAATGTGTCAATCCAACGATGACTACATTTGATCCCTTTTTCCCAACAGAAACGGGCGGTCTCGCCACCTACGCACGGCGTCCCTATCCTCGCCCAGGCTAGGTGCCATACAGAGAGTGCTAGGCCGATGGGTTTCCAAAGGCGTGGCGTTCTGGGGAAGGGGTCACATCTCGCCTCGTCTGCGCTATACACTAGCAAATCATGTTGTTAGGATTGCCATCCGACAACATAACGCGCAGCATGAGCTTCACAGCCGATCTCTCATAAGCATTCCCAGAGAGAAGAAAACCCATAAGAAATATAAAATATTTCCTGAAAATCATTCCCAGAAACATTCCCAGAAAATAGAAAACCCAGAAGAAAAAAAAAACCCCAGAAACAAGAAAACTCAAAAGAAAAAGAAAACTCAGAAGAAATAGAAAACCCGGAAGAAATAGAAAACTCAGAAGAAAAAGAAAACTCAGAAGAAAAAGAAAACTCAGAAGAAAAAGGAAACCCAGAAGAAAAAGAAAACTCAGAAGAAAAAGAAAACTCAGAAGAAAAAGGAAACTAAGGGTTTGCTACTATTGTGATTGCCATTTGACAATGTGCAGCATGAGATTCAGGAGCGTTAGTCACTGACAAACAACCCCTGCAAGAAAAAAACCAAGAGAAACCAAAACATAAAAAAAAAAAAATTAAACTGCATTCACCGCCCGCGTGCGGTCCTATTCATGAAGCTATGAAACTCGTGCACATTTACATTTGTTGTGGTCCTGACCCACGCTCTCGGACAAGTTTTGCCCTGGGGGGCAAGTCTCTGAGCGCCAACGTTCCTTACGTTACACTCTATTGGTTTACCAGGCACTTTCCCCACACCCGATTGGTCTACCAGGAACCTTCCTTAGATCCGATTGGTCCACCAGGGACTTTCCTTACACCCGGTTGGTCTACCAGCAACCTTCCTTGCACCCGATTGGTCCACCAGCAACCTTCCTTGCGCCCGATTGGTCTAACCAGGAACCTTCCTTACACCAAACCCTTGGTCTGACAGGAACCTTCCTTAGACCCGATTGATCTACCAGGAACCTTCCTTACACCCGATTGGTCTACCAGGAACCTTCCTTACATCCGGTTGGTCTACCAGGGACCTTCCTTACACCCGATTGGTTTACCAGAAACCTTCCTTACACCCGATTGGTCAACCAGAAACCTCCCTTACACCACACCCTTGAACCTTCCTTACACCACCACACCCTTTGTCTATCAAGAGCCTTCCGCGAAAACGGGTATCCACCCTACGCCCTCAAAAAGAGGTATGCATCGGGAAGAAAGGAGAGAGGTAAGTGAGAGCGAGTGAAGGGGGGGGCTGGGGAGGAGAGGACAGCTCATCGACGGCGGCGCAACGCCACGAACCCCACGGAAGCGACAACCCCAACCACTGCCACTACTCCCGCCACTCTAGGACCGCTCGAAAAATAACTTGAAACATATTTTGGCGGAAGGTCTTCCCCTTCCCCCTCCCCCTCCTCCTCCTCCTCCTCCCCCTCCTCCTCCTCCTCCCCCTCCCCCTCCTCCTCCCCCTCCCCCGTTAGCGTCCTCACAAGTTCTGCTATAGACATCCCAGGCCTTGACTCAGGCGGGGACGACCCACCGTCATCCCCGTCTTTGCCGCTTAGCACGGGGGAAACTCCCTCCCCCACTGGCGTCCGTACGGCGTTTTGTGGACTTGACGTGGGCAGGGGCGATGACCAGCCGTCATGCCCGCTTTTTCGGGGACCCAGGGGAAAGATGAGTGACCCCCCCCCGGGCGTGACCGGTGGTGAAGTGCAAGGGTTACTGCTGCTGCTGCTGTTGGCATCTCCGCCTGTGAAGTTCTCCGAAAACGGGTTTGAAGAACCCGAAGAAATTCGTGCAGCGCGAGTACTGCTACTGCTGCTGGTGTCACCTCCTCCGCCGTACGCCTGTTTCGAAAACGGGTTGAAGAGCTTAGCGGGACACCGTGGTGCGGTCGGAGTACTGCTGGTGATGATGCCGTCATTTCCTCCGCTTTTGGCGTACTTGGAGAGCGGGTTTTTAAATATTTCCGCAAATGGTGCCGTACGAGCAATGCTGCCCCCTCCTCCGCCTTTAAAGTTTTTGGCAAAGGGATTCTTGGAATTTGTCGTCGATGGGGACGAAGCGGGCTCCCGGTCTGGCGTCACCAAAGGGTTCTTGGATGTTGAAGCTGTCGCTGGTAACTCCTTGTCGTTCTCGCAGAAGTTCTTGGCGAACGGATTGGTGGACTTTTCAGCCGATGATTCCGAAACGCCCTCCCGATCAGATTTCGCTAACAAGTTACTCGGCCTTGCGTTCGACGAAGAATCCTTGTCGTTCCCGCCTTGGAGTCCCGTCAACATGTTTGCTGAGATAGCAGTCGACGGGTTGCTATCCTCCACGGTGGGTACCACAAATGGGTTATTTGGCGTTGATGTCGCCGATGAGGTATTGTTCTCGGAGCTCGCAGCTTGGCCTAGAGAGGTAGAGGTGGACGGCTGGCTGCCCCCCTGGCTTGGTTTCGCGAAAAACGTGTCCTTCGGTCTCGATGTCGTTGATTTTTCTTTGTCGACGTGGGGTGTCGCAGAAGTTTTGTTCGACGAGGTAGGAGTGGCCGTCTCCATGCTCTCAAATTCGGGATTTTCGAAACCTATCCCCGGTGTGGATGAATCACTCTTCTCCCTTTTACTGATCGTGAAGGGGAGGACACGGAGCGCTTTCGGACTGGGAGGTTGTTTGCTGGAAAACTCTCCGTCACCTCCATCTCCATAACTAGGTTCCATTGCGAGTAGAGGAGACGCGGTCGCGGTCGCGGTCGACCCTTCTTGGCCAGGACCCCTCGGAGGAACAGACCGGTTCCTGCTCCTGTTCGACCGAGCAGGCCGGGTAAACAACCTGTCCGGCGGAACGGATTCGCTCACCCACACCGCGTCCTTGCCCTCAGCCTTCTCTCGCTCCGAATACAAAAATAGGTTCACCACCCTCTCCCCGAAGCTAACATTCTTCCGGTGCCTGCACCTCTTCACGACCACGCCGGGCGTCGCCTCCTGCATCTTCGCCCACCCCTCTAACGCCGCCCTCCGCTCTTTCGCCGCAGGCCCGTTACGCCTCACCTCCCGTCGCGCCCTGCCCGAGACTTTGGCCCTTCTCACCGCCCGTCCAACCGTTGCCGCGGCCCTGGGAACTCCCACCCCTCCTCCCACCGCTGCCTTGCCTCCCGTAACCCCTACCCCCACTCCAAACGTTTCCGCGGGCCCCGGTACCCCCACCCCTCCTTCCACCGCCCCCGCAGCCCCAATAACCCCCACGCCCCCTCTCCCCGTGCCCGTCGCTCCCGTAACTCCCACTCTTCCTCCTCCCACCCCCTCTCCTATCATAGCCGCGATCCCCGTAGCCCCCACCCACCCTCCAACCGCCTCCGCTGCCCAAGCGATCCCCTCCCACACCCCCATTGCTTCCACGGCCTTGGGAGCTCCCACCCTCCCTTCAACCATTCCCGCAGCCCCAGCACCACCCGACCCCCCTACAACCGATTCCACGGCCCTGGAAACCCCTCCCCCCCCTCCCCCCTCCACCCCCCCACCGACCGTTCCCGCAGCCCCGGTAGTCCCACTCACCCCCTCTCTCCCCACCGTTTGAGGGCGAATAAATCGAGGAGTTAGCGCCCCCGCTGTGGTGGTGTGCGGGGTTGCCGTAGCCGCCGGGGGCTGGCAGGGGAGGGCGAGGGGGTCAGTTGGCGCCCCCTCCTCCGGGGTGCTTGGGTTTCCACTAGCCGAGGGCTGTTCGGGGGGGGGAGGGGGGCGGTTCCGTCCCGCGCCGATGCCGAAGAGAGCGGAAGAATCCCGCCACTGTGCCTCATGGCACTTCTTGTGTCCCAAGCGGGACATGGTGGCCAGGTGTTGGTGCTCAACTCGAGGATGGTTGTTTTTGTCGGTGATCGTGGTGCTACACTTGAGGATTGGTTGTTTCGTGGGTGGTGGCGGTGTTTTTTCTTGACGATGGTGGTGGTTATCGTGTCGATGATGGCGCTGGTGAAGGGGCGCTTGTAGTCCACGCTTGGAAGATGGGGAAGGCCTTGTAGCCCCGTTTGGAAGATAGGGAGATGTGGCCCCGCTTCGGATGGCGAGGAACCTGTGAAGATGTACGTGGCCACGTTTGAGAGGTGGAAAAATGGTGACGGTGTACGCAGCCACGTTGTTTGAAATATGGTGAAAATGGCTTGTGCCGAGCTTGATGAGAGAGAGGTAGCCTGGAGTTGATTGCTTTGTCGCATGTGGTAGCGATAAAAGGGAGATATGGTACCGTTTGGAGGCCGGTACGCAGCGTTTTGGAGTGGGTGTTCTTTCTCGTGATGACTACTGTGCGGTCCGTGATCCTAAGAGTGCCGATCCAGTGAGTGCTTTTACTTATTACGCCTGAAACGAGACATATACGAGGATCTAGATGATCTAGATCGTGGTCTGTTTGACGTGTGTGTGTAAGTTTGACATCTATAATTTTGACGCGATTCGACGAGGAAATAAATTGCTTCGCCATTATTATTGCGATACAAATAAAGATGCGCACCGTCGTAGTGGTGGCGGCGGCGGCGGCGGCGGCGGCGACGGGGGGCGGGGGGTGCCTGCTATGTGACACCGGATTTTAGTTATGAGAAGGGAAGGAGATGGAGAAAAAACGCGAAGAACGCGTTAACAGATGGGAGGGGAGAAAAAGACAAAACACGTTTAGTCACAAGGTTGTTTTATTGTACTTTCGAACGATCGATTGTTCGTTTTTCAGCAACACTATCCAAACAAGCACCCGACTACAGGCCTCAGTATTTCCCTGTATACACCGCGTATTGATAGGCAGGGACCTATTTTTCTATTTTTCCTATTGTTTTTTGTAGTAGTCTTTCGAACGATCGTTTTTTTTTTCTCAACAGCTCGTAATATCACGACAAATACAACGTCGTATTATACTACCTGGTAAACCTTGTTTCACCACAAAACGTGAACCGCGCTTTGAGGGGGGTGTTTTTTCTGTTGTTTCTATTACTATTTTGATGTGCCTTCGAACGATCGATTGCTTGATTCAAAGCAAAATTATATCAGCACGGCAAGCACACGACGACTACCTGGTACGCCTTATTTCCCTACGACATAAACCGCATTGACCCCTTTACAACTGGAAACCTCTTTTTTTGGACAAATTACTTGGAACTAGTATAGGGAGGGATTTTGGGGATCTAAAGGGGTTAAGGGGGTACTTTTTCTATATGTTTCTCAGAGAGTTTTCCAAAAACAAAAATCGTGCTTTTGATTGATCGATCGTGTCTCTCTCAGCACTATTTCGTGAAATACTATCACTCGAGTATACATATAAGGCTACAACAGGGTATAAGACTACAACAGGACTTATTTCCCTGTATAAGACGCCCTTGAAGGTTTTATTTTTTGTACGTATCTCCATGAACGTAAATGTAAGTACCACTTTTTTATTTGCATTAATATCCAAACGTACCTTACACTTACGTCTATATAGATTGGTACTAAGTACGTTTTTTAGCTTTTTTGTTTTCTTCTGTATATTTTCCCACCTCGGCCTGGTGGAAGCGCTTCGCGCCGCCGCTGCTTGGCAGCAGCGGCAACTTCGTGGCGGAGAGTCCCAGTCGAGGGCTTGCGCTGCAACGTACGCGCGGCGGAGCCGATGCGTGCGTGGGGCGGGGGGCGGGTACGAGCGAATTGCGGTAAGATTTGATGCGCAAAACCAGGCCTTATACTGCACGCAGTGTTTTTTTTTTATTGCTGCGCACATACAAAGGATATGAGCTTGTACCTGTTAATGAAATAGCGAACGTGGCTTTTGGTCGTGAATCATACCACGTTTGAAGCGGAGGAGCGCGTGCACGAGCGGCGAGAAGCGAGAGAACAGGGACATGACGAGAGAGAATCGACGAACATCAAAATAGAAAGGCGGGGGGGGCATTGAGTCGACCGCACATACATATGATACAACGAGTACACGCATGCATTTGTTCCTTCTCGCAGGCTCAAAGCCCTTCTTCGAGCCGCAAGCATCTCCCAGTACAAGTTAACCCAAACCATATTTTTTTAAATAAAGTTGTTGCAAGTACGTACGTCAGCTGTGAGTTATTGCTACGAATCATTATTAATAGTGACAGTTACAAGTGATACGGTTCCAGAGGCAGAGACGTTGTGTGGGTCTACTGCACATATGATATCATATACCAGTTTTTATGGGAACGATGCCGTATCATAGCAAAAAACTAGTTTTGGCTGTGAACACTGATTGATAGGAACACGTTTTGGGTCTTTGAGCTTAAGCACGAACAACGGCGCGGACTGCCGTCGTCGTCGTCGAAGACGCGGAATCGACCGCACATACATTCAACACCTCCGTTCCTGCTTGCCGAGGAGTCAAACTCCTCTGTGACGCTCGTATCTCGATACAACCTACACCAGAAAAACACCAGCTATTATTATTGCTGTACCTGGTATGATACATCCGTATCATTATCACACCAGCTCGTATAATATGATACAACGAGTTTACACATCGAGAAAGTTTGTGTGTGTCGTCAATCGTACGATACCAGGTACTCGTATATGATACCTTTTTTCAGGTAGAGGAGTGCGAGCACGCGTATAGAGAACAGGAGTATTGTCAAGAGATGTGCAGTACTCGAAGCCCTCAATACGAAAACGGCGGGCATTTAATTATGCAGCACGAATAATCGCGGACCGTCGAAGGCTTGTGAAATAGATCGCGCGCATGCAGCACATACACCAACTCCTGCGAAAGCAAAAAAAGCGTCTCGATACAAAAAAATCCGAACAGACAAAATCTGCAAAGACCACAACTACTATAAACGAAAGCAGGCACACACGCAGGCTTTGCAAACAGGCAGGTTCGTTCACCAGTCGGAGTGTGTTCTGACGGAACGCCAGGTCACACCTTGCCGTTGTTCCACCCGGGCGGGGCCCCGGGGGAGATGCGGCGCCTCTGATAAAAAATGCGTTTAGAGTTTCGTTCGCAAGCTCCGCGCACCTGCGCGAAGCACTCGCTTCTCGGTGTTGTCTATTTTTCTCACCACAGAGCAGATTTTGTAAACAAACAGGTTCGTTCCCGAGTCCTGCTGTTCTTGCGGAATGACAGGCCACACTGCCGTTGTTCCGCCCACAGGGGCAGGGGGGGGGTGCGGCGCGTCTGTCCAAAAACCTTTTGGCCACTAAAAAATGCCGCACACAGGGGCGGAGGGGGTTCGGCATCGGCGAGGAACTTCCTGTGTGCGCCTGGTTATATCTCTTGCTCTCACCGTATATAATAGGCTTTGCGAAGAAACAGGTTCGTTCCCTGGTCGGGGTGCGTTTTTGCGGGATATGCCAGGCCACCAGTCCTCGCGGTGCGCGGTGCACCACTAAGGTGGTGTGAACTGTTTTAGGTGGTACGGTGTGGTTCTTCTGCGGCGTAGGGTGGTAGTACTGGATGATACTCGTACCCTCCCCGTATGTATGTCTTCGTCTCTTCTTCGAAACTCGCACCACAGCAAGCAGTGTTGTTGATTTGGTTGTGAGCTGACGGCCTGAGTGGAGGCCGGAGTAAATGAGAGGGCTGAAGCAGCAGGGAGGAACCAGACCACAGCCAAGTTTTTTTGAAGTTTTCGGTGGCCCAACAAACGTTGTGCCGTTTCACAACCAACGGGAACAATAATTCGACGGTTTCAGTATGTCGGTGGGTATTGAAAAACACTGTTATTATGAACGATGCTACCGGCTTATGATAAGATATCCGTAT
Source organism: Alaria marginata (assembly GCA_037833945.1). Lineage (NCBI taxonomy): Eukaryota > Phaeophyceae > Laminariales > Alariaceae > Alaria > Alaria marginata. The sequence continues at coordinate 9,777 of JBBMKB010106193.1, forward strand.
ACCTACTATTATACGTGTATTACGTACCCATAATCCCAAATAATCTGTCCCCAAAAATGTGGGTGGGAGCGCGTGGGCAGTTCTAACACTAGTTCCAAGTAATTTGGCCCCAAAAAAGAGAACATGGGTACAGTTTTAAGACTATTACTATTTCCAAGTAAAATTTTATAAAAAATGTTTCAAATACGTCAGCTGTGAGTTCGATCAAATTAATGGTCGATAATCATCTTTGCAAGCTG